>CBVK0100005479.1:0-15420 GCA_900067695.1 Picea abies | reverse complement strand
GGGGATTTAATCCAATAACAAAATAATAATAAGAATGCTCTTTGCAGTTACATTATTTCAACATTTTTTGCATGAACTCCATCAATTCTATCTCCTACATGTGATTTAAGAGATTGCCATGCATTTTTCTGTTTTTCTCTTCTACAAACTATGCTCATAATAGCCTCCCTACCATTACTATTAGAGAGAAACATGAATGTGAAGTGTACCATTACTATTAGAGAGGAACATAAGTGTGAAGTGCATATATCATTAGAGAGTACCATTACTATTAGAGAGGAACATGAGCGTGAAGTGCATGTATCATTAGAGAGGAACATAAGTGTGAATTGCATATATCATGAATACGATTTAGAGTTGGAAGGATATTGATTTTATAATTTTAATAGATAGACAAACACATTTCTGACCAATAATTATTTTGCAATCATTTTTATCAATTATGAATCTCTTTACTTAATCACCTTTGATATTATCTTTATAAAATATTTCTAACATATAAAATGATCTTATCCATGTATGATGGATCAAATTTTGGCTCAAACAAATTTTGTATTAAAATTCAACCCTTCAAAATTTGTATTAAAATTCTTCAAAGCACATTTTTAAAATTATCCAATGGCCATTTACAATCAAATTAAACATACCCTAATTCATATTCTTGTTTGCACTTGTCAAAAGAATAATTTATAAACATTGAATTCATGGGTTTCCCTATGTGTTTCCCTATTTCATAAATAGAATATGTTGATATAAAGCACCTAAGTTTACACTAAATCGAGTTAATGACTCAAGAAATAAGAATAAGTCGAGTTAATGACTCGAAAAGTTATTAAAACTAAACAATGATTTGGTTTCAATCACCACAAAAACCCTTATAAGATTTCAAAAGATAATTGAAAGCGAATACCTTGTTACAATACTTATTAGAGTATGTTATATTAAATTGATGTAAATGGTATATTAATAATAATAATAATAATAATCTATTTTTAAGGGCACGGTTAAGTCCCATCAAATTGATGTATGAGACCCTTTTGTTTGTGGGACAAGAGATCCCCTCTACCCAACGATTTGACTGGTAAAGTCTATGGAGGTATACATACCCTACCCCCCTCTGGATTTGAACTTGTGACCTTTTAGGAGAAAACACATGTTCTTAACCATTAGGCCCACTCAGGGTTATTGTTATTGAGGATTATGATTATTTAATGAATTGTTTTTAAAATTCCATCAACAACACTATGGTCCAGTTAGGAATCGTAGATACATACATCATACATTTTTTATTTTTTAACTAAAACATAAATATTATATTATTATAAAAAGTTAAAGATCATAGATTAGTTAACAATTTTGTACATTGAACTATCAAGTGCTTAAAAACCAAAATAAGTAGTTTTGTTTTGTTGCTATATGAAGAAGTTTACAACACACTATATGGCATAGTGCTTAAAAAACAAAATAAATAGTTTTTTTTTGCTATATGAAATTTACAACACATTATATGGCATAGATTCCAAATATTTTTGCATGTTGCTTCTTCTTCTTTTTTTTTTAACAAAAACTCTTAAGATCATGATAACTCTGAAAAAGATAAGAGAACAAATAATTTAATGGAAGACATGGTCATTGTTTTTTTCCTCATGTCTAACATCTAAAGGGGCGATTTTAGTTGTTCTATTTCCATTGGCTCCTTTAGTTGGTGAACTATTTCATCCTCTTTAACTTCATCTTGAGTATAGATGTTTGATGCCTTATTGTTAGAGGTTGCCGATAGTGATTCCTTTCGAAGATTCATAGCCATATTTTGTAGCATATTACATACAACTTGAAGAATGTCAATTCTTTTCTTTTGATGCACCAACAAACCCATAATATTAGCATGTGAAGAGATACAATGGAATTCGATTTCCTGAACCTTCATTTCCACAAAGAGAAAAGAATGAATATTGCAATGCATGATCTCTTTGTGCCTTTGAAGGATTTGTTTGAATTCCTAAATGTCCCTATTATCCATTCTTTCTTTCTATGCTAGGTCAACAAGACAAGGAATGTTGAGAGATAGGGTATTTTCTCTATTAAATTTCCATATAATCTCTATAAAACTCAAAGAAAAATTGAAACCCAAGACTCAAATTCCTTTTACTATGATCCCCAATGAAATCAAGTCCAATGAAAAACAACTAGGGAATTAGAACCAAATATAAAGGGAGATAAATAAAATAACTCAGAGATGGTCTCATGTGCGAAGAGCAACAACTTCCAACATTGAATTTTCGATCAACAACTAAAGAAACCTCCTTGCAGAGGAAACTGTAATTCCCTAGTTTGCTATGAGAACAAATCAACATTCCAAGATGAAGCCTAAGGCCCAAATAAATAACACCACAAGTTTCCAAGGGAATAGACCGAAAAGTGAACTGACACAAAAAGAAAACCAAACTAAAAGAGAACCGATACAAAAATGCATTGGTATAGAGGGAGAACCAAATTGAATTAAAACCATTATCCCCAATTTCCAGGTTATCCACCAATATCCCTTTCAAAAAGAGGATTACACTCAACAAATAGCAGAGAGAGGCGACAAGCATCCAAAGAATAAAGGGAGCACGATGAGGGATTTGCTTTGTTGACCAATATCTTATCACATTCATTCAAAAAGGGGTTTTTAAATTGTGAAAAATAAGGTCAATATATTGTAGGTATTGGGGGGGGGAATGCAACTTATTTGAGGGTTTATCGGTATTGAGGGTATAAAAATGGGTATGTAGTAAAAATAGGGTTTTTTTTTTAATATGTATTGAGAGGGGTGCTCAACATAATGAGTTTGAGAGGTATTTATCAATATCTAATGAAATTAGGGGTACTCTTTAATATCCCATGAACGCACATGTTATGTCACAAGTTCATTAAGTGAAGACCCTGTGGGGAGAACTTACTAGGGAATTGGCCACCACCAAGACCAAAATGCTTGTGTGACCAATTCCTTTGGCTGATTTTTCCATTATCCTGTAGCACCCATGAAATTTCAATTCATAATCTTCATCACCTAAGGAAAAGTTAAATGCATGCATGGTGTAAGTACTTGAGGATGTCCTCAAATCTCCTTTTCTAGTACCACTAGTATGACATGTTGACTATTGACCCATGCGGTAGTTTAATTCCTATTCATTGATGCACAAGTCCATAATAATCTGCTAGGGGATGGAACTACTATGGTGTCCCCCATTTTTTAAAATGGCCCCAAAACTAAGTTCTAGACCCTTATTGGCCCACTTATCCACAATTGAGTTCAAGCCTCTTTTCACATGGGAGAATGATATTTTAGAGAAGAATCCTACCTCTTTTTAATTTGAGCTATATTGACTGCAAGCTATCTGATGGAGTGATTAAACCTAACATCAATTTGATGACCACCATAGAATCCATAATGGCCTTTAAATCTTGATCTTTGCTTCTTTGGCTACGAGAATGCCTTGCAATAGAGCATATGTCTCCACCTCGTTATTATTAACTTGTCAAAGACTCCACGCATAAGTAGCTACAACTTTTCCTCTTGGATAATAAAGGATCTCCCTGCATGTGCCACCCCTAACTTAGAACCATCATATTAAGAGGTTTTGAAAAACATGATGTTCACAAGGTTTGCAACTACTAACAAGCAAGCATATTATCATGCCCTCGTGGAAAGGCTATGCATGACAAGAGTTTATGGGGTAGCAATGTACATCAACAAAAATATCATTTTTTTAAGTTTTTCTAATATAATCGTTTTTAACATAGTACATTAGGCATTACATATTACAAGAAAACCCAAAATGGGGGTCCCTTGTCTCAAAAACAAGAGGGTCTCATACACCAATTTGGTGTCTAGCTTGACGGTGACCTTAAAAATTTATTATTATTATTATTATTATTATTGTTTGCTAGTTTGTTGGTGACCTGCCCCTGTGGCTGAGAAACTGTGACTCAGGGGCATCTAAGCCCTCAAAATCACCCGGGGATCGCACCCATCTTGAACCACACCCAACACACTCTGTCACCGACTGTCCTACACCTCATAAATTATTATTATTATTATTAAAAAACTCAATATAATAAATACGTGATGCATATTTATTGTAGAAATCCCAATATAATAAATACACATTGCATATTAAAAAAAAAAAAAAAAACAATCAATACATAATGCATATTTACAAATAAAAAAACCTCAATATAGTAAATACATTATGCATATTTATTAGAAAATCTCACTATAATAAATATACATTATAGTAAATAGATGATACATCAAATACATAATGCATATTTACCAATAAGAAAACCCAAATATAATAAATACATGATGTTTATTTATTGTGAAATCCCAATATAATAAATACATATTGCAATATCACAAGAAAATAAAAAATAAGAAAACACCAATATAGTAAATACATGATACTTGTGAAATCCCAATATAATAAATACACGTTACAATATTAGAAGAAAAATAAAAATAAAAATAAGAAAACGCCAATATAGTAAATACATGATACTTGTGAAATCCCAATATAATAAATACACGTTACAATATTACAAGAAAATAAAAATTGGTAAATACATAATGCATATTTATTAATAATAAACATGATACATATTTATTATCATGAAATACCAATATAATAAATACACATTATTTGCCATTATTATATAATACATACACATTATTTATTATCATGAAATCCCAATATAATAAATACACATTATTACCCATTACTATATAATAAATATATTACTATATAATAAATACACATTAAGACCCCTTACTATTAGAAAACCTAATTAACATCATGTAAAAATAAAAAATAATACATACACAATGCATATTTACTATTTAACAAACCAATTTAAAAACAAACTTTATATTTAGCATTAAAAAAAAACATTAAATACATAAATACACATTATGTACTAGTCCCAAATCTATCTCATAAATAATCCTATCTCATAAATAATCCCATTTAAGCAGCCCATCCACCCCATAGTAATAAAAACACACTTTATATTTATCATTTAAAAACACTGAAAAATACAAAAAAATTAAAATTAAAATAAATACACATTATGTACTATTTATCATTTAAAAAAACTGAAAAATAAAAAAAACATTAAATACACATTATGCACTATCTCTCAAATAGTCCCAAATCTATCTAATAAATAATCCCATTTAAACAACCCATCCAGCCCATAGCCTCTAGCCCATATTTAATGACATGAACATAAGACAACTTGAATATATTCAAAATGTTTACTTTGAATTTATTGATGGAACATCTCCATGTTAAAAGAATGATTCTATTCTCAGAATACGATTCTATAGAAAGTATTTTTAACGGCAAAGAAACATTTAAATTTCGGGCAGTTATTCTATTCTCAGAAAATAATTGTTTAGTAAGCAAGCATTTCCAAGTGCAAAAAAAGCATTGGAAATCAAAAAAATCAGAGGATTTATCATATTTGGTATATAATGAATAATAAAGCCATAACATTGGTATTTTGTAAAGTTTATGCGGCACTAAATCCGGGGTCGCGGGTCCGAATCACAATGCAGCGCATTTGAATCCCGAAAAACTTACCTGTCCGTGTTTTTTGGCCAGCGCAGTTACTATACACAGGCAGCCGGATTCCTCGGCATACTCGTTCACATCCATCTGTAAGGCGGGCGGTACACACCGTTAAAAGCATCTTCCAGGCTATTTGTCTTCACACGGTGTCGCCTCACCTTTTATATATTTGCCTTCGCTTCCATCGCTCATCGCCTGACGCCCGCTGCTGTTCTGTGATCTCCATTGCTTGAGGTAAGTCTTGGGGATCGATTCTGCACATTTCTTTGTTTGTAAGGTTTTTTTTCTTTTCTCTTTTTAAATCTGGACATCTGATCTTAGCAGGAATCGAAGCGGTCTAGGTTCGCATTCAATGGAGTCCGTCAGATTTACAAATGCATTTGTGATTCTTCTGATCATATCCGCCATGTTCGTTGTGTCCTCTGCGACAGAGGAGGCGTTTGCTCCTTCCCCTGGAATGGAGGCCGGAGGAGCTCCCATGTCCTTCGTTCCTGCAATGTCTGCATCGCTTTTTTCCTGTTTCGTTGCGTATATCGCTTGGCTCTGATGATCGGTGGCAAAACCCTAGAGTTTGAAAGGGCAGATGGTGACCTTTAGGGCAGCCATTGTCAGGGTTTTCTATTTGTTTTGTATTTCCTCTTCTTTTGAGTAGACAAGAGGTTCCTTTCTGCAACATATATTTTCTTTGGCTTTTGGGAATTTTAAGTGCAAACTATAATTTTAATTTATAAAGGAGATTTATTATTATCAAATAAAATTATTCTAGCAATAGCAATTTTATACATGTGAATTATTTTCTTTACAGGTATATAGAAATTGGTATAAATATATTTAATTTTAGTTTTAAATTTATAAAAAACGAAAATAAAATTCTTTTATGAAATTAATAATAACATTTATAGATTATTTGAATGTTTTTTCCTTTTTATAACGGTAGAAATATTTTCAATTAAATATATCTTAATAATTATATTATTCATATGAGTTCATACTATCTTCAGAAAGGCACTTGATAAAAAGTGAACTAACAATTGCTCCATTTTTATAAGTGTATCCCTCGTTGTGCACTCAATATAGTTCATATAATCTCTATCTAAGTTGGACTTGTTGGTTTTTGAAATATGGTTATATAATCTCTAAGTTAGACTTATTGGTTTTTGAAATATGCTCAAGATCTTAATGGATAACATTGAGGAATTATATAATCTCCATTTCACTATTATATTCATAAGACTTTTCCATTTTCAATATCTACTTTCATTAGACTTTTCACTTAATTAGTTGATTTATCAATGGCCGGATAATGAGATTTTGTTTCTTAATATTTGTTGCATATTTGTTGCATGAAGATCTTGTTATGAAACGGATAATGAGATGTTGTTTCTTAATATTAGATCTTGTTAGGAAATAGTTCAGTTCTTTGAGCATGAGTATGAAGAGGATACTTTGAGGCAAAGAAAAAGATCTCTTTCATTTGTAGTCCATTCTTTTTCATATTTAGTCCATGCGTCCCTGCCTCCGCATGGACTATAGTAGCAGTTGACTGTTATTTGACTGTTATTTAGTGAGTGCATTTTGGTATGTTTGTAGGTTTTTTTTAAAGTTATTTGCCAAGAATGTTTTGTTTTTTTATGTGATTAATAATTTGTTTTTTTTAACCATTTTTACATATTTTTATATTCTCTAAACTCAAAATGTTAAAAGTTGTTATTATTCCATCAATCATTGATGGACTAAATATCCTTGGTGGAGGGCTATTTTTTTTCCCTTAATTATCATTCATTTAAATTTATTTTAAAAATAACAAAAACTAGATTATTGCATTGACAAAACTGTGAGTTGTCATTATTTCCTGGATTAAATTACAGAACCATATTGCCACATCTTTTACACATTGCAATGCATGTCTGAAGCTGCACACACTGCAGTGAATGTTTGAAGGTGCCTGGAGCCTTGCCAAATCTTTAGCATGAAGGGCAGTCCACTCAGCAAGCTGCATGGAGCCACCACTTCATTCTCCAGAGCCTGCAAAACTTAACTTACACCACCTCTTATAAAACTTAACTTACCCTGCCTACAAAACTTAACGGAACCCAATTTAATTTAGAAAATTACCTGAAGGGCGAGATGCATAAGCAATAAATGGCATATTGCTCCAGTAATCCTCGCAATCTAATTTGGCCATGGTGAACAGGGTACTGTTGAAAATATGTGAATCTAGAATTGGATCTACTGAATCTGCATTTGTCCTTAAATCCATGCCTGGGGTTGATTATTTTACTGAATCAACTGGATCCGCTCCTAGTTCTTGAACTGAAATTGGACAGATGGATGACGGGCATACTGTACTGTGTTTCTATACAGTTGCATTTGAACCCATTGAGGCAACAACTAATCAAGCATTCGGACTAGTTCTAATGCTAATTATATATACTCTTCTAATTGCAGATCCAGTTGTATCATACAAACTTTCTTGATCTTGATAACTGTTCTCCCCTGGAGCTAAGAGGTTGTGACAAACCATTTGCAAGCATCAAAACAATAAATAAACTATACAGAAGGAGTTCTCAGTTAATATGAGAATACAGAGTAAGTATTTGCTTGTTTGGTTACCTGTTACCAAGAATTCCATGGAACTGAATAATAGTTCGCTCTTCCTCTTGTTTAAAGGAGCTATTAAAGAATTTTATCAAACTACATTCTTATGCTTCCATTGAAAATGTTGCTTGCTACGTTTTCCCCTAATTTTCTAAGCTTTTGCAAAGATAGTCTGATTACATCAAAGATTCCTTGTCTGATTCCAGTAAAGATTCCTCTAATAGTTTAAGTTTCAGCTAAGATTGTCTGTTAAACAGGATTCCAACAGAGGTTCCTCTATTTGTTTAACCTTTAGCAAAGATGGTCTAATATAATTAAACAGGATTTGAGAGAAGCTGGTCTAATTATGGAAAGGTGTGTGTTATATTTACCACAAGGATGAAAAGTGTTCATTGTGATGGTAAACCAAGCCATCCAATCAATGCAACATCCAATCAATGCAATTTGTTAATATAAAAATTAGAAAAGGAAAAAAATCCAATTTGTATTTGTTAATATAGAAATAAGAAAAGGAAAAATAATGCAATTTTTTAATATAAAAATTAGGAAAGGAAGAACTGAGTTTGAGAAGAGGCCACCTTGGAAGACTTGCAAAGCCCGGTATCAATGTGTGAGGGGACTAGGGAGGTTTGCGCTGAATTTCCAAAATAATGTGAAGGTTATAATTTGTTTCTGGGGACACTCACTTTTTTTTGGACGTGGAAACCCCAACTGTGAAAATATTAGGAAGAGACATAATTGATGCAACACTCTACACTATTGATGTGTATTTTATTAATATGAACATGTATAGTTACACAATATGGTTACAAGAACTTACTGAGTTACCAATTCCTGTGATGGTAAACTAACTAATTAACTAGTTATGGAAGGATTTAATTATTTTCCTTAACACTCCCCCTTAATTACATCGGGAAAAAACTATCAATATCACCAGCTTCCCATCCTTAATCATGACTTGACACTCCCCACACTCCCCCTTAAACATAACTTGGTCCCAACCAACTTTGAGATTAATCTATCTCACACTCCCCTCTTGTTAATCGAAAAATTGAAATTCTCCAATTCAAAATCAAGCTTAGATACAAGTACACCTACTAACACCCTCGTAACTACCAGTGGTTTATTCCACAGCTTGATGCATCATCTCTCCCATAGCCAGTGCTTTACGCTGCTCGAAACTAGAGATAGATGCGACATGATCACACACTGACCTATGTAGGCCTGACTCAATCGGGGCTTACAAAACATTTGGGGAATACAGCTTGCCTATGGCAAGGTTTACAACTTCTTACAACTGGGAGAAAAAAACTTACACCAAAAAACTTACTGGAATGTCTACTGGGTTTCGAGTACAATCGAACATGCACCCCTCAAAATACAACAATTCATTTCTTCTTATATTTGTTGGTGAATAAAAAAACCAAAAAATTAACCAAAATTTAGTTGTATTTTGTTGCATTTTTTTCTCCACTTTTTCTTTATATCTCTTCTTGTCTTTCCTCTTCGTGGCTTTTCAGTTTCCTTTCTTTCTCGGGGTGAGTTTTTCTGCAAGCATTTTTTACTACTCAATAATGCAAGAACATTGTCAATAAAATGGCTTAGTGTCAACAATACTTTCTCTTCGACAATAGAAGAGGAAATACTTTTGTCTTGTGGCTTCTTCTCCCTCGAAGCCTCGATCTTCAATTTTCACTTCATGGCGACTCTTCTTCATCTAACGGCTCTGTTGGTCTGGCTTGAATCTCCTTCTACGATTCATTGAACTTGCTTATATGTTTACAAATTTCTTTATAAATGCCAAAATAAATCTTATCACCATTCATTTTCCTCTTGAATTTACCTTCCTCTTGGATTTCCATATTCTCCTGTCATTTGTTAGAGTGATGAATTCTAACAAAATAGCATCACCTTTGTATTGAGATCGTGAATCTCAATATAAATATTATCAATAATATTTCCAAAAACTTTAGTAACAACACTTATTTTTATATTACCACCTTTAAAAATAAAATAATGACTTTCATTAAAAGTAAATGGAGAGTCTACCTGCTTCTTACATCAATAATAATCCTTTAAAATTAAAACTCACTTCTCTCCACTTTTAATGCAGCTATTCCAATATATGTATATATAACATTGAAATGTGATTCCACTTAAATGTGTTTGTCAACAAATGTATTCAACTATATGTGTGATGGGCGACTATTCCAATATATATTCAACTGAAAAATATAATGAAAAATACACGATTGAAATGGGAGGATGACTTCGGATGACTTCTTACCAAACGTTTAGACCTGTCTTTCTTGTATGTTATAGATTGCTCTGTTACGACTTGCCTAGCATAGAGGACGCCTTGACTTGCTCTCGTCTTGCAAAGGTGTTTATTCCAGCCGAATTTTTCAACTCAGGAATTCAACGACTTTATATATTTTACGTGTGCAGGAAGGTTGTATTCGAACGGACAACTTCTTCCAGCACATAACAATGACTTTTCTTCATCTGCGATACAACTATATTTTCAAGATCGATTTCTTTTCTTTCAACTAGGCCCTCCAGAGATGGAGTGAGGCCCAGGCCTGCTTTGATACTACAGGCCTGCTTTGATACTATGAAAAGATTAAGTGGAAACAAAATTGATGCAACACTCTACATTATTGATGTGTATTCTATTAATATGAACATGTATAGTTACATAATATGATTACAAGAAGTTACAAAGTTACCAACTCTTATAATAATAAACTAATTAATTAACTAGTTATGTAAGGATGTAATTATTTTCCTTAAAAAACTGCACCCTCTACGGATTCTATCGTCAATGTCTCCGTGTCATCTCCCTAACTTCTGTCCGAGTGTAATCTTGGCCAAAGTAAGTTTCTTCTTGGTAAAGATTTCACCTTTTCCATCCATCTCTCTGCTTTGAAAAAATACATACCTGCATTTTGTTAAGCTACAATTTTAGTACAATTTGTTGTGTATTTCAATATATTGTATTTCTTTCTACATGTGAATTGTCAGTTGGTTGAATCTAGAAGTTGTTTGTGGGTCATAAGTTCATTTTTTCAATTTTCATGATTTATGTTTCTGCAATGGGGTAGTAGAGATTTAATTGCCTAGAAACCTAGGTTTTCCATGGTTCATTTTTATGATTTCGCACTGGAATAGTAACCAATAGAGATTCATCTTAACTCTGGTTCTATGAAGTGTCGGGAGGGATCAAATCTCTCGAGGTGTAGTAGATTGTCGAGTTCTATTCCTTGTGAATTTATCTTTTTAATCTTTGTTTAATTAGGTTAGTTTAATTTAATTTGAATATATGTGTGTGTGTGTTTCATTTCACAAAAGGTTAGAGATGACATCTACAATTTTCATTTACTTAATTTATTATTATTATTATTTAAGAGTGACACGTGTCAGCTTCACGTTGAATTTAAGCATAGAATCACACATCGACTTAATATTGGGTTGTAGAATGTGTCTCTCGGTGCAACAAGTGTGTCATCCATAGCAATCGTCATGGAACCACTCATGCAACCTCCATGTACAACTAAAAAGTCATTTAGACATGAACATGTAGCACATGCTTCATTCATCAATTATGTTTCCTCCAAATAAAACAAGTCTCCATACCTAAAAAAATATCAATTTGATTGGTTGTTCTTAATTTAATTTAAAAATTATATATTCATCCAAACAAATTTTTTGTGTATAATTTTTTTTAAATAATCATATTTTAAACAACAAATATAAATATTATTATTAAACAATAAAAAATTCCTAAATAAAATATTATTCTTCCCATTCTTATCATTTTTAAAATAATATAAATAATAAAATATTAATAACCTTTTATTCTCATATATTGACATGTAAGTCAATCTTTTGGTAGATTTTGTTCTACCGTGTAAAACTATTCTTGTACTTTAGTAATATGCTTTGAAACCTCTAAGATAATTCCAACATACACTTAATTCGTTGGTTTCCAACTACCTGCTATGAATCTCCATTGCCCATATTTGGAGTGTGATATTGCTATGAATCTCCATTGCCCATATTTGGAGTGTGATATTCTTAGTTGATGTACAACATCAATAGAGTTTTTTTTATGTGAAAACATTGGGAAAAAAAAGCCTTAATTAACACGTAGTGGTTTATCATCAAGGGTTTTAGCGTCTTTCATGATAAGAAGACAAGTCATTTTGCTTTACACGTCTTTCTCATCTAATTTTTTTTTCCATGATGTATTGTATTATAACTACCTTGGTTGTAGAATGGTGGGTGAGCATGTGGCTTTTGCTTTCATAATCGTCATTTTTGTGTTAGTCGATGTTGTTTCATTGATGAAATAAAATTAATATAAAAACAACATATCCTTTGTAATTTAAACAAAGTTATGGGTTCTAGGTAATTGAAACAAACTTATTGAAAGACTTATAAAATAAGAATGTTGCACAATATATGGATAATACAACAAAAAGAGTCTAAAAGATAAACAAAGGTGTGGGGATCACATTACTCTACCTTACACATATCACAGAGGCTTTATTTATAGGAAAATAAAATATAGATTACCATTGTAGTGATATCATGATTTACTATTGCATTTTTAATAGTTGATTTAGATAATGGGTAGTTTGGTAGCTAGGCAGTGAAGTTGGCTAAGGAGTAGTTGTATTTGATTTTGGCATAGGCTAATTTATTTCAGTGATTGATCTTATTATTCCAACACTCCTCTTAAGTTTATCCCCATGATTTCCTAAATTGATGATTCTCAAACTTTCTCTCAGGTGTTTGAGGGTTAATCTTAAATTGATCTTTAGACCTATAAAATTCAAGATATATTTTACCATGATTGATGATAATGATGAGTTATCTTATGAAATGATGTCTTGTAATTTTCTTTTTGAAATATTGCAAACGACTTCTAGCGGAATGGATGACTAAGTGAACATTCCTAGGAGGAATACTTCCTTACAAAACCTTGTTCAAAGGCACCCTAGGGAAAGTCTAAATTGTGTTGTTGAATGTGAATGCGAGAGGAAAGTAAAGAAGTATAAATTATGTTGTTGAATGCAAATGCGAGAGCAAAGTGAAGAAGTCTAAATTGTGTTGTTGAATGTTAATGAAAAGTGAAGAAAGAAATCCTTCTCACTATCAGGCAGGGACTAGCTGCTTTGCAACTATTTCCCTTATTTTAAATCTATAGGAATCCTTTTCAATCCATCTAAAATGTTTGTTTTAGATAATATGTTTTTCTATATTTAAATGATATTAAGGTCATATTTTTTCAAATAACCTTATCTTATCAAAAGATGTGTTTGTTCTCTTTCAAAATTGATTGGTTGATTTAAAGCTGTTGGAATTTTAAATTTTCTAGTTACACAATTACAATTACTTAATCCAATAGAAACCATAGTAGGATCATCGAAAGATAGACAATCACATATAGAATAGAAACAAAGATTATCCTGAGAAACCCTCGTGGGGGAGAAAACCCAGCAACCAAAATCCTCAATATAGGTTCCTTCAACCAGTACAATGATGCACTATAGCTCTCCAAGAAAGACTAAGACCAAAACACCAAAAGAACCAGTCTCCAAAACTTGTGCTCTAAACCTTCTTATGCACTCCAAGATGAACATGAGAAGTGTGTGAGTGTGTGTCCAAATGAGAGGAACCTATCCTCTATTTATACACAACCATGTCTCTTGAAGAGACATGACTCTTGACCTAACTAACCCATAAAACAGAGCTGACTAGCCACAAAGGGGATTTTTACAATTATAAGTAAAATAACAATAATAATATAATAACAATAACCTTTTAAGGTTTGACTAAAACAAATATACAAGAATATCTTTCGTAGTTACACCAAAAAAATATTAACACTCCCTCTTAACTAGGAAGGTATTATTTCCAAACACAGACTCCAAGTCTGATACCACACGAGCTCACATCCATTGACTGTTGAACATGTGAATCTATACATCCTCGGATATCCATAGTGCAATATGACTTCACCCCATACAAACAAGGTATGTGGGTAGCTCTCAATAGCTACAACATGTCCCCATGACATCCACTCCCTACGATGCATCAATACCTGATCATGTGCACTCATGTCTCAGTGCCAACCCTTTTTCATGCTAGGTGAGACCCACCAGACTCAGTTCCAACCCTTTTTCATGCTGGATGATATTTTTCCATACTTGGTGCCAACCCTTTTTCATGTTGGATCAGTTCCAGTTGTCACTCCCTCTAAAGAGGGACCACACCAAGCTTGTCCCTAAAGTACTTGAACTTCGTCCTCAATAGCATCTTGGTGAACACATCCGCAACCTGATTCTTGATAGTCACAAAATGGAGCCTCATTGCTCCCCTCTATACCATATCTCTGATATAGTAGTAACTGATCTCGATATGCTTCGACCTGTCATGGAACACCAGGTTCTCTGACAACTTCATGCAACTCTGGTTGTCACACCAAATGCAGGTCGCCTCCAATCCTAGACCAAATAACCTAGAAAACAACTTCTAAATCCATACTGCTTCTCTTCTCGTTGCACATGGTGCCACATACTCATCTTCAGTCGTACTGAGTGCCACACATGACTGTTTTCTACTTCTCCACGAGACCATACTGGAGCCAAGAACGAAACAATATCCGTAAGTGCTCTTCTAGTCAGGAATATTTCCATATCAATATTAATCTAAGTATCCATACAATCCAAACTCATGGTCAGATCTATACCAGAGACCATGATCTAGAGTACCCTTAAGGTACCTCAACACATGTTTTGTTGCAACCAAATGAACCTATCTGGAATGCTCCAAATGATGACTCAGGTTGTTCATAACAAAACATATATCCGGTCTTGTGTTCGTCAAATACATCAATGAGCCTACTACCTGCATGTATAAGGTAGAATCCACAATCTCTGAAGTTGTATCCTCCAACAACTTAAGATTTGATACCATAGGGGTAACCATGGCCTTACAATCCAACATCTCGAACCTCTTCAAGATTTCCACAACATACTTTCCTTGATTTAGGAAAATCCCATCTGATCTCTCCCAAAATTCTAGTCCCAAGAAGTAGTGCATCATTCCTAAATCTTTCATCTCGAATTCTGCAGTCAATTTTGTTGAAATATTATAACTACAAAGAGTATTCTATTTATTATTGAGTTATTATTAATTA
>CBVK0100005478.1:0-15420 GCA_900067695.1 Picea abies | reverse complement strand
TGCTAGACTATCTTGGAGCACCAACTATATTGGCCTAACTCCAAATAGAACCCATAAGTAGAAGTGTCGCTATCTCGACCAAGCTTCCCTAGCAGGCAACTGACAGTCCTCATCACATGTCTTGGGGAGCGTGAACTAGCATCGTCCTCCCAGGACTTTAGGTTTCGGAGGATACACGGTGGGAAATGCCTCCACCCCTCCTAGTAGAATTAGGGTCAACACCCTAAAATGGAGGATACTCGGTGGGAAATGCCTCCACCCATCCTAACAGAACCAGGGTCAACACCCTACAATGGAACATACAGGGACACTGTGTTGCTGGAGGTTTTTTCATCGTTTATTCAGTTTTGGGCAATGTTAGTACCAAAATCATGCACTAGTCCACATATCATAGCAATGCATCCAAATCAATATAATTTCCCATACATTATCCATACCACAATGTTTCTCGGTTAGTGGTCCTGATATCCACTTTCATCATCATTATCACTTGGCTATTTCATAGCCCATAACCTACAGATTAGTCTGCAACACAACTCATACATTTCTATGCATTATCATCATATAATTGCATAATATCATCATTTCGATTTGGTATCCTGTACCAATACATTAACATCAAAGTTTTCCAATTTGAATTAGATTTCACAATATCCCATAATTCATACTCTCTACACATTCACAAGATTATCATTTACCAAAATAGATTTCATTGTATCCAACATCATTCTAATGGTATTTAAACATTCAACAATTTCTCTTTCTCACAATATGTCGCATCATATACATCATCATCAGTAGCATTTAAACATTCATAAAAATTTCATTCACATAATAGATCACATTACATGCATCATCATCAATAACACTTAAACATTCATTACTATTCATAAGTTTAAAGTTTAATTATATCACTTAATAGTTTCACTGTGACTAGGAAATAAAGTGTATAGGCCTCAAGTAATCTTGGTCGTCTAAGTCAAAAGGTGGTGTTATCTACACCCCTCCTTCGAGAAACACGTTCTCGAGGTGGTCAAAATAGTGATGGATAGTCTTACCATAGTGTCTCAGTGTCCTCCCAAGTAGCAGATCCTAGACTATACTTGTCCCACTGGACCTTAACTTGGTCTACCAGACGGTTCCTGAGTTGTCGGACTCTACGGTCCAGTATGCGTAACGGTTCTACCGTGAGGGTTCCCACGTCCAATACCTGCAATTATTCCCAATTTAGTTTATTTGATTCATCAACAACATAATGACGTAAAACAGATACATGAAATACATTATGAGTTTTATGCAAGTGGGGTGGCAGTACAAGATGATAGGCAACGGGTCCAATTTTCTCTTGGACCCTAAATGGACCTATAAACCGAGGTGACAACTTTGTCCCCTTTCCGAACCGTATGGTACTCTTATTAGGCCTGATACGAATGAAAACTTGGTCCCCCACTTCATAATTTCGGTCGGTCCTGTGTGCATCCGCATAACTTTTCTGTCTATCTTGTGCTTCCTTTAGTCTCTGCCTGATCTGAATCACCTGTTCCTCCATTTCCTGAATCAATTTTGGCCCAACTATTACTCGGTCCTCTAATCTATCCCAACTCAATGGTGTTCTGCATGGCCTTCCATACAAAGCTTCATATGGTGGCATTCCGATGGAACTATGATAACTGTTATTGTAGGCAAACTCTACCAAAGGTAGGTACTTCTCCCACTGGGTTTGATTATCCATTACATACATCCTAAGCATGTCTTTCATAACTTGATTTACTCTCTCAGTTTTCCCATCTGTTTCAGGATGATAAGCTGTGCTTAATTTCAACTGAGTCCCCAATGCTGACTGTAAACTCGTCCAAAATCTAGATGTGAATATGGAGTCCCTATTTGAAATGATCTTCTTAGGTATCCCATGCAAACGGATAACCTCACTTATGAACACTCGTGCCACATCAGTAACATTGTAAGTGTCTCTAACTGGAATGAAATGAGCACTCTTGGTTAACTTATCCACTATCACAAGAATGGCATTGTGTCGATGAGATGTGAGTGGCAACCCTACAAGAAAATCCATTGATATGACTTCCCACTTGGACATAGGGACATCATGTGGTTGTAGGAGGCCTGCCGGGTGATGGTGATCGACCTTCACTTGTTGACACTCTAGGCATCTGGCGACGAAATGGACTACATCGCGCTTCATGCCTACCCAAAAGGAGAGTTTCTTCATCTCTGCGTACATCTTCTTCACACCCGGATGCACACAATAGAGTGATCTATGGGCTTCCATCTGTATGATGCTTCTAATATCCCCATTCTCCAGGATATACATCCTTCCTCGATATCTTAACAATCCGTCTATTTCTAGATTATATCCTTCATACTTTGGTTCTAACTGTCTCCCGTTCTGGAGGTTGGAAGTAACCTTTAAATACCAACTGTCTCCTAGTAGTTGTGTCAACACTTGTTCCCTCAGACTAACCTTTAAGGTTACCAAAGAGAAGATATGTGGTCTCCTACTCAAGGCATCCACGACCACGTTCTCCTTTCCCTTTATATATGAAATACCAAAATCATACTCACTCATAAACTCACTCCATCGCCTTTGTCTGGCATTCAAATCTCTTTGAGTGAAGAGGTGTTTTAAGATTTGATGGTCAGTCTTGAGCTCAAAATTTCTCCCCACAAGATAGTGCCTCCAAAGTTTCAGAGCTAGCATTACAGCTGCCAACTCTAAATCATGAGTCACGTATAACTTTGCGTGCTTCTTCAACTTCCTAGATGCATAAGCTATCACTCCTCCATCCTGCATTAGCACGGCCCCCAAACCTTGTTTCGAGGCATCCGTGCAGACCATGAAGTCCTTTTCCATATCTGGCACTCGTAGAATTGGCGCACTAGTTAGTAACCTCTTAAGATCAATAAATGCACTATTACATTCTTCTGTCCATTCATACTTGACCCCCTTGCGTTGCAAAGTGGTGATGGGTTTCGCTATTTTTGAGAATCCTTCCACAAATCTCCGGTAATAACCCGCTAGCCCCATGAAGCTTCTCACCTCATGTGCGTTTTTCGGCACTGTCCATTCCAGAATGGCCTTTACCTTCTCTGGGTCCACCGAGATTCCTTCGCCTGAAATGATATGGCCTAAATAGTGGATCTCTTTCTGGAAGAAGGAACACTTCGACAACTTTCCAAACAATTTGTTCTTTCTAAGGCAAGACAACACTATTCGCAAGTGCTCTTCATGTTCTCTTTCATTCCTGGAATAGATGAGAATGTCATCTAGAAAAACTTGTACAAATCGATCTAAGTATTTCTGGAATACGCTGTTCATGAGACTCATGAACACTGCTGGCACATTAGTCAATCCGAAAGGTACTACAACAAACTTGTAATGTCCAAACCAAGTTCGAAAGGCATTTTTTGGGATATCACCTTCCTTAATCCTTAACTGATGATACCCAGATCACAAATCGATCTTGGAGAATACCGCTGCTCCTTTCATCTGATCGAAGAGGTCATCTATTCATGGCATTGGGTACCTATTCTTCACTGTAGCATGGTTCAAGTCCCTGTAGTCTATACACAGTCGTAGGGATCCATCCTTCTTCTTTACAAAAATTACCGGTGCGCCCCAAGGTGAGACACTGGGCCTTACTAGCCCTAACTCTAGTAACTCCTTCAACTACATTTGCAATTCACAAAGTTCCGGCGCTGTCATTCAATACGAAGTCTTGTATATTGGTTCTGCACCAGGTTTTATCTCAATGGTAAAATCAAGCTCTCTCTCAGGAGGTAATCCTGGTAATTCGTCTGGAAAAACATCCTGAAATTCTGACAATACTGGGTATTGACCCAATGAGGGTCCCTTCCTTTCATTCACTGCTTCCACTACGTAAATTTGACACCCTTGTCTCAAGCATCGCTTGACCTTCATAGTTGATATAAAGCGTAATGACACTTTCCTCTGTACACCCTGAATCTCTATCAGTTTTCCTTCATCATTGACACAAAGCACCTTCTTTGCGAAGCAATCTATCAAAGCTCGATGAGATGCTAACCAATCCATTCCAATGATTAAGTCATATGCCCCAAGAGTAGTGACGTATACCTTCAACTTGGTAGTGCACACTCCTAGGTCTACTATACAATTATCGAAACTAGGTCCTACAGCTTGTTTCTTCCCCGAAGCCATCTCAACTTGCTTAAAGTCTTCGTGCTCATAGGCTGCCAGCCCACTCTTTTCTAATGCAGATGGTGAAATGAAACTATCTATCGCACCGGAATCAAACAAAATCTTAACATTAATATGATTTAGCGTACCTGACGACTCCACTACGATGGATTGATGTTCATCCTGGCGGTTATCTACCGCTGCGTAAATATGGTGGCTGCTACTTTCTTTCCCCATCGGTGCCTTCCCTTCATTATGCATGAACCCTGGTTGGAACTCTGGGCAGTCATGCTGGTAATGGGGTCCCCCACACCCCCAACAGGTAACACCAAGTGGAACATGTGCATTGTTATGTGTCTGTCCTTGAAATGATTTCCTTCCCCTGGAACCTATGCCCCTACTAGTTGTTCCTCGAGATGGTTGTGGACCTGTCTGCACCATTGGCGATGAATGAGATGCTGCACTAGCTGCCATTGAAATCCCTGCAGCTACTGTCCTTGGCACGACTCTGTTACCGTAAGGTGGTGGTCTTGAGCCCCCTCCCCTAGGAAATGTCCTCGGGGTATTTCCTATGAATCCTGGGTGATGCAAAAATGTCGATCTTGTACCCCCTGTTAGGTTCATATGTTCTTCTGCGTAACGTGCACTCTCTACCGCCTCCGCCACTGAAGACGGTTTCCACATCCGCACCATAGCCCTTATCTTTGGGTTCAATCCATAAACGAAGTGCTCTACTTGTTGTTGGTCAGTGTCCAAATACGAAACGTATTTAACCAGTTCCATGAACCTGATCTCGTATTCTTCCACAGTTCTGTTTCCTTGTACTAAGGCATGAAATGCCCCGACTTGTTGTTCCTCATAATATGCTGGTAGATATTTCCTTCGGAACCTCTCCTCGAAGAGTTCCCAAGATATTTTGTCTGGGGTAAGGTGTAGTTGTCTTTCTAAGTTGCCCCACCAGTTCAAAGCGCTATCTCTTAACTGGAAAATTGCGATCTTTGCCTTTGAATTGGACGTATAGTCCCTTAGGGCAAAACACCTTGTCATTCCTTCCAACCATGCTTCCGCGCATTCACTGGCGTGGCCTTCAGCATACTCTAGAATTTTGATCTTCTGCAACTCTCGTGTGATGTCTTCAGGTGGAAATTCTCCCCTTGAGTTCCTTGATGCTTCTAGATTACCCGTTCCAGATGGTGGGGGTTCCACTTCAGTCCCTGCTAGTTGGCGCCCCTTTAAAGTCTCGTTAATGGCTTCCAACGAGCGCAGTATGAGGGCTAGTTCGGGTGATGGTGGTGGTGGTGCTGGTGGTGTTGATGGTGTTGATGGTGTGGGTGGCGTCGGTGGTGCCCGTGACGACGCTCCCCTGCCTCGACCCCTTCGAGTCCTGGCCATCTTGTATAACTTAACCTGCATCACCCCAAAGTTGTCCGGGTGAGTTCAAGGACGTTTCAAATTGGTGCTACTTACAGGGTTAGGCGTAAGTTTTCTTTACTTGTCTGTAAACAGACATTACTCCATCAGGGGAATTGGCTAGGCTTGGGTTAGGATTAAGCATCTAAGCTTGGTTAACATCAACTTCAAGGTAGACTAACCTTACACTTTAATAACATAGTTGAATTATTATTACACTAATTTAACCCAAATTAGCTTTACTTTAATTTAAACTAACATGACCTTTATTATCGATACCAAATTGTTCAATTTACTTTAAATTATATATATATAAAATAATTTGAGCATATACCCAAGGGTTCAGGCATGCATGGATTCCACATGCTCATCTGGCTTTCATAAGCTCCCTCGTATCTAGCCCCCAATTTCTACATCTGTTAGCCTTTCAACTCTCCACGCGTCCTTGCTCTGTCCCACTTTCTCATCCGCTGGGACTTACCTCACATCAGTCTTTGTCCACCACAGATATGCCTGTGCTCTGCTCAGAGGTTTCCAGAATCTCCCTTGCCATGGCTCACATCCTCACCATCGTTCTGAGCACTTCACTAGCACTGGTTAATGATGTATATGCTGCAATTCGTTTTGCAAAAACAGAGTATATTGAGGTGGCCACTGACAAGATCCAGGACCTGGAGTCCAGTCTCTCTAAAATATTTGGGAATCAACCCCCTGTCTGTACGCATTGCGGAGCTCGCCCTCAACTATGGTAAGAGGTATGATTCAATCCGCCAGTTGTGCATAGTTTCAGTACCTTCATGAAGAATGCGGGGTTATTCGAATTAAGAAATTGCACAAACCGTCCTTACGCTGTGTTAATGAATGGTAAATTCCTCTTTTGAACAAAATAATTTGCTTGTAATTCCTGTTCTGTACGAATTTTGGTATTCTTCTTTTAATTTAATTCATTTATATTTATAATTTTATTCGTCTGTGCATATGCATGTAGTTAGATGCATATACCTTGTCTTCTATATTGCTCACGACCCTTGGCTCCTGACTGTAAAATTTCCCCACTTAAATTTCGGGTTTCGGGGTTTCCTTATGCCCGATGCCGAGAGCTTCTGCCTCCACGAATTCCCGATCTCCGATATGTTCCCAGCGCTTTAGCCCCTAAGCTATGCTCGTGATCCACACGACCTTGCCTTGCGATCGCAGCCTTATTCCTTATCGGGATTTTGGATATCGCGCTATCGATTTGCATGAATCCCGTGCCTACGGAATTCTTGATATCCCGATACCCGATGCGCCTCTTCCTTGCGTGTTAGCCCTTCCGGCTACACCGAGGTCCATGTGACCTGCACCTATGTGACCATAGTCCTAACTCTTATCGGGATTCAGGGTTTCCCATAACAAATATTCGGCGCATATTGAATCCCGAAACCCCGATCTCCGATTTCGAGATATAATTAGGTCTCAATTAAACCATCATTAATTAATTCTTTTAATCGAGGGTTAAGAGTTAAGTTAACTGCGCTAGCTTTCATGGTTCACGATTTCGTAGTGCGTGGACACCTTGTCCATGAAACTCACGATATCCCGATACCCGATGCCACCTGTCCACCGTTGACTCTTTCATGGGCCCCATTGTCCCTTGGCTTATCGGGAAATCGCGTTTCACGATTTCACAATTCCTATTGCTATGTTTTCGGGACTCCCAATATCCGATGAATCCCTCCTGTGGAGCTTTCACCGATGGTGTTAGATGATTGCCACACGTCCTCGAAATGAATGGCTCAGATCTCGTCGGGAAATCGCGGATCACGATTTCCTATTGCACAATTTCTTTACCCTCGAAAAATCCGATGCCCCCAAACACCGACTCGTTAGGATCTCATGCCACGCGTCCTCACCAATGGATAGTTCATAACTCCCGTCGGGATATCGTGAATCGCGACTCCATCATGCGAGTATTCCTTGCCCTCGAAAATCCCGATATCCCAATTCCCCGGTTGGCTGACAGTTGGCCTCCACTACGCCTCTATCTTCCTCCGCTGCTGTGATGAAAGCTGCCCCCCCACTCATCGGGGTTTCGCGGATCGCGAATTCAAAGTGCTTAAACATCATGTCCCCGGGATTCCCGATTTCCCAATGGGCCAAATTCCGATAGTTTTCAATGGTTGCCACCTGTCCCACAGATGGACGGCTGTGATTGTGTCGGGATTTGCCCATGGATTTCCCGACTCTTCCCGGATGACAGACACCTGTCCTCCCTTCTGACTCTAGTGGTCCCACCACACTTATGTCACTGTCGGGATATTGCCGATCGCGATTCCCAGTGATGCAGTTTCTCTGTCTTCGTAAACCCCGATTTCCCGATCCACGACTCTTCGAGATCTCCCGACATGCGTCACCATTATTTGGACGGCTCCGATCCTATCGAAAAATTGTGAATCACGATTTCCTTAAGCAACGGTCCTACACTCCTAAAATCTCCGATGGTAAAATCCCGACGCCTCCCAGAACGCTGACACGTGTCCTACCGAGATCAACGGCTAGGATCCGTTCTCGGTATTTCAAGAACCACAAGACCTCGATTCTCAGACTTAACAAAACCCCGATGACTCAGATTTCCCGATGACTCTTCCGGGACTCCTCCTATGCATGCTAGGGCTTAAACCCCGCACAACTTTTCTAGATCTAACGGTTGATGGGATTTTGCCCAAGATCTGACGACACAGATCCGTCCTCTCGTGTAACAGACAACTCTCCTTTGGGAAAATCGATTAGTTGCACAAAACATTACGTAGTGTTGAAATTTCTCTCTTGGCACGGTTGAAATTTATATGGTTCTATAGTTCATTATTACAATCATCGAGGCTTAATATAGGAAAATAGTTCACATTATTCCTGTGCGGTACAAGTCTGCTAAATTTCCCCTTTTTTTTTTGACTACGCATCGGCAGTTTCCCCCATTTAGGTAAGTTTGAGGTGAAATAGGCCTTTTCAAGGTCCCGCAAATGTCTTTTGCATTTTATTTAGTATGGTTCATGTAGTCATTGAACCTTACCAGTTTCAAGCCTTCAATAGAAGCTTCCCACGACATTTTCGTCGGTTTCAGGTGTCTATTCTACCCGAAACTTCATTAACAACATTGCTCAAGGAAAAAATTTTCTATGACTTCTCTTTTTCATGCTTAACAGCTTGGATACCACACTGTATCAGTCCTATTTAGTCAAACTCAACGTGTGTTTCTCATAGGTTAAGCGTGGCTGGAGTTAATCGTTTGGGATTTTGGCCCTTAGGCCCATATTTCGAACTAAGACGCTCTGATACCATATGCAATGACCATATACTTCTAAACATCAATAAGATTCATAAACAATTTATTCTCTAAGCTGAGACAACAACTTCTTAGCATAATAGTGATTTTCATAACAACAACTTCAATAACTTAGATTTATCAATAAATACTGCTTTCATGACTGAAGAAATAAATACATAACTTAACAAGTACCTGGTTCTGATGCTAATTGTTGCTGCCAATGTGCCTTGCTGCTGCCTTCCTGCTACCTGCTCCTCAGATCAATCCTGCCACAAACAGGAAAATAACTGCCCAAAAATACTGTCCTCCCTGCCAACTAGGAAAACTACCTAGCTCCAGGATATCTACGGATATCCTGGCCCTCTGTGCCCAAAACCTCCAGCAACTCAGTGCCTCCCCTGATCAATGCCACAGTGCCAAAACTCTGTGCTCACAGCAAGTCCAAAAGTCCTCAGAAAAATCTCTGCTCATAGCAAACCGCAGTCCTCCGGATCCCTCCTCCCTCGACTGATCCACCCCTTATCCCTCCTCACCGACTTCTGCAGTTACTCCTTCAACCACCCTCCGTCCTCCATCCTCCATCATGAGTTAATGTTTTATCTCCTCGGGATCCATGGCTATCCCTCTTTGCATACGCCACCATTTTTATATCATTTTTCATTGATCTTTTAATTTTATTTCACAAGTCATTAAATGTGATCTGTAATTTGAATTATTACTCAGTTAACCATAATTAATTTCTTTTAATAAATTTTACTTTATAATCTTTAAGCATGTATCCAATTAAAGTCGTTACATGCATGATATCTTTTATGTATGTGTAAGCTTATTTTATACCGATATTTTATTATTATTATTAAATGGTAGTGTAAAATTGTATCAAAATGATATAATAGTGAAGAATGCATGCTATAGTTGATATAAATTACTAATAATTTTTTTTTAGTACTTTTATATTGTATAATAATAATAAAATTTAGTACTTTTATAGTGTATAATAATAAATTTATAGTGTATATTAAAACATGATTTGAAATTTTTATATTTATTGTATTCTATATAATAAATATAGAATATTATTATTACCAATTAGAAATATTAACATTTAATATAATAAGATAAGATAAATTTATTATTATCAGTTAGAAATATTAACATTTAATATAATAAGATAAATTTCAATCTAAAACCAACCCCTAGGTTTATTTCTTACTACCAATTTATAAACCTCTTTAAACAAACCATTAGGAACCCTAGACCTATATACATTGTTAATCACTTATGATATATTAATTATTATTACCAATTATCTTTAGATTACTAGGTTATAAATTAAAAACACTAAAAAACGAATACTACAAACCCTAGAACTTTATACCTAATTAGAGATAATGTTAAAATTAATAATCATCACTAATCATGATTGGCTAAACAATTTTAAAAACTTTTTAACAAAGCATTAGAAACCCTAGACCTTTTTACATTGTTAGACATTTCAACACTTAGAAATCACTTATGTTATAGTAATTATTATTATTAATTATCATTAGATTATTATGTTATAAACAAAAAACATTAGATTATTAGGTTTTAAACAAAAGCACTACAAAACAAATACTACAAAAAACCCTAGAACTCTATATCTAAAAGATCACTCACGATATATTAATAATTATCACTTGTCAGCTTAATTTATTAATTCCTTAATCTCCATCAATAATTAAAATGTTAAACAATACAATATTAAGTATTATAATATACTTAAAACCTAAAAAACTTCAAATTATTTATATCCATTAAAAAACTTTAATTATTTATATTATTCACTATTAGAAGTCACCTTTAAATCTATTAATAATTAATTTTGCATTTAATTAGCTCCGAATTAGGGTTACATTTTAGCCGACATAGTTATCTATTTATTGTCCTGCCTATACACTATTAATGACTAAGATCAGCTAGCTCTCTAATTGATGATTAGTCCTGATGATGAATCCCGATCAGGATTCGAAACGTTGATGACAAAATGACATCAACTGTGGATTCTCCGGCAAATGATTACGATGTAAGTGAGTGAAAATAAAATATCACTCTTTTGTTATATGATGAATTATAAATTTTAAATGTATTTAATACCAATACAACCATATTATTAAATGTGACCATATAAGTCACTAGTTTTTGAAAAGTGGAAAATAATGTTGATAGGCATATATCAACCACTTTTAATAATGTGGTTGTGTTAATTATAATTAATTTGACACAATATTGTGACATTATGACATATATTATTCATGCATATAGGTGTATATCTATTGAAAACATCTTAATTAATGAGCTTTTAATCATAAAAATGGTTTCTATTTCTTCGTAGTCACCAGAAATGAAAGGTTAATATTTTACAAATTAACTTCCTTGCATGTCAAAACATGTCCATAGCCAAATTACTGCAGATCATTAGTGGAATTGTTTGATAATCATCGATCAAATTATTACTGTGTTGGTTATTTACTGTATCTAGTGCACCTAATGGTCTTCATGCATATGGAAATTTTCCTTTGCAAAGGGTTTTTTTTGTGTAATTTATTTACTGCCTTAGGGTTTTTAGGGGCCTGGGATTTTTAGTGACAAACATGGGTTACTATAGTATTGTAGATCGATTTCTTTATTCCATATCGTTGGGATGTTCCCAATTCCATTTTTAGGATCAATGGCTTAACCGACCACATATAGGAAATATTCCAATGCCTATTTTCATTTCCCATTTTCTTTGATCGCAAGGATTATCTCTGTGTTGGACAACCCAAAATTGATTATGAGCCTCATCTTTGTGTTGGAAAACTCAATTCAAGGCATTCATGAATCGATAATTCTTCAGAATCTACATGCATACACAAAGGCATATTATTTTAAATTGAGGGAAATCATTGCATAGAAAACTCTCACATTTGTATACTCTATTCATAACATTTCAATGAGATATATTTGTCTTGCATTGTAGTTACATATGAAAACAATTTCATTTGATCATTTAATTCCTATGATATTGTTTCAGGTTGCGAATTTTGTGAAGTTGAAATGAAGTGAGTGTAGAAGGAAGCCACAGGGGAGGTTGTTGAGACCTTCAAGGTTCTAAACAAATCGAATTTAAAATGTCAATCAAGTGGGGTGACAGAGAAATTATTGATTTTGGATTCAATGCTTGGAAGGAAGTGAGTGTTGAGGTTGGTCCATGTCTTCAACAACAATAGAATTTTCTGTGTTTTGTATATGTATTTATGTATTCATCTCTATTTTTGTTCTCTGTGTTTATTATGGTTTTCAATTGTTTGAGTTATTATGATATGTTCTTTGAGTTATTCTGATATGTGTAAGTTCTTGGACTATATGGGTGCAAAACCCCTCTCGACCAAGGAGTAGACCACGTGGGTCAAGGAGAGTCCCACCTCTCCATTATTATACTAGGCACTTGACCATTGGTTAGTTAGTTCGATAGTGACCCTAAATAAATGCATGTTGAGTTTATCCATGAAGGTTAATGTTCACTATGTCAAGTATGACAATTTTGTAATCACTATTTAAAATCCCTTTGGCCTTCATAATAAACAAGATATTCTTCATTCAGTTTCATATATTCTATTGTAATTTTATTTCTTTCATTTAATTATGAGTTATTGTGTTCAACACTAAGGCTCTTTAGCCTCACCTCTTATCTCGTTGTAGATCACCCTCACCCAATTTATGAAGTATATGGAACTTGGGGTTTCTATAGCAACCAAGTATTACACTCATTGCAGATGTTGAGTTGCAGAGAGGTAACTTGATGAAAGGAGTCGAGTTGAGGACTTGCCTTGATTTCGAGGATTGTGCAGATAGGTAAATTGCAGCATGAACAAATTACTTGGGCATGTGAGCTTCTTTTGTGTTGGACAACGTGGTTGAGGGTGAAGCTTAACCATTCCAAGACATAGAGAGGTAGACACAACAACATGGCCAGGTGATGAAGTAATGGGGAAAAGATAATATGGAATTGTAGTTCTTGGCCCAGATTGGCTACCTGTGCCATGTGGTGGACATTGGAGTAAATTTGTTTTAGATGAATTTTGTTTGGGGTTACTTCATAGTGTAGTGAGGTGAGAGGTGACATTTCCTTGGTATGATATTTTTGTGTGTATGGACTGAATTAAAAAAGGAATTCATAATATAGATGCACTAGTAGGTTCGCAGTACAACACTTAAACATTATGGAGGATCTCCTTGATGAAGATCGAATGATGTTAGTAGTAGCAGGGAAAGAGTGGAAACTTTTATTAGTATTTGGAGTTGAACATGGTGACTGAGATGCGATAGAAAAGACTAAGTTAAGGCATGAGGAAGTGCATTCTCATGAGTTGGGTGTGACAGTTGGATTAGATACCCAATCAGTCCAAGGAATTTGGGATATTTGTGTGTGAACACATGATAGAGTTGGTTGAAGTATGGGTGCAGTAGAAAAATCACATGAGTTCAACACTTTGAAATTTTTTTGAAGTGAAGTGCGCAACAGTTAGTTGTAGTAGAAAAATACAACAACAGAAAAACTGAATAACAACAAGCTAGCAACATTGTAGTAGATCGTTCCTTGAATGGGGTGATAGTGGGAACCATGTGTCTAGAGAAGCAGCTGGGAGAGAGCCAGCGTGGCATCAACCACATGATGGATGTGTGCCTCCCCCTTCCACCACCTTAATGATATTAACTCGACCTTGCATGAGACATGGCACCATTAATCTCAATGTGCCCTTCTCTGCCTTATCGTCCCGTCGATGGACCAACGCCATTGTTATGCTTTTACTCTGTGAGTGTGTTGGTTTCATGAAAGGAACCAACTCCTTGGTTATTATCAATTGCACCAGTTGTTCTGGATGCCTCATTCTCTTATGGTTTATTTCTCCATAGCTTGGCCTCCCACCCAACATTTTCTTTTCCTGTTATCGTTTTCTCCTGGTTGTTTTCACCCTCACTGTGTCTCAGAGATGCCAAGGAAAAGAGGGAAGTCCAAACGAGGCTCGACATGACAGCCCGATCGCATTTGTCCCTCCACCCCTCGCCTGCACCCTCCCACAGTTCCTCCTCCTCATCGCCTACCTCGTCCTTCTCCCTGGCATAGTCAAGTCATAATCTAAACAGCCTCCCGCCCCTTATGTCTTCATTTGTTTACAGGTTGGAGTGGCTTGATTTCTCGGGGACCTCTCTGGGATTCAACCCAGGCACCCTGGGAAATTTGGCCTCTGCTTCATAGTCAGTACCAGTGGCTCCTCCCAACTCATCATCCCGCTCACCCTCCCATTCGCCTTAGGCCCTACCACTCAGTTCTCATTCTCAGGATGATGGCCTTGAAGCAAGCCAAGGTTCACTTTAGCAGCCTCACTCTCGTTTCGAATCTATCACTGACCCATAATTTGACTTGTGAACAGGCCTCGTACTGCTACAAGGCTTGGTCTTTGACACCACTCGATGCCACTCGAGGAGGAGCTAGCTCCTCTCGGGTAATCAACACTCGATGCCTCCTTCATGGATGCGTGGATGCACTACAGCCTGACCACGTGATATGTACAGGTGTCTACTTTATTATGATAAGTGTTTAATTGTGGTTTTGCCTCATGGATTCCATCTGTATAACTTACTGTCTATGTCAATTAATGTTAACCCGATCACCCTTAGGGGCCCAAATTTTTCTTTTGTTAAATGTCAGTAGAATGGTCAAGGTGTAATATTTTTTTGTCAAGACTTGCAAATTTTTTTCTATGAATGGAAGTTTAAGACTTAAAATTTGGAACTGTTCGGCTGGCTCAGTTGGTTTCCCCTTGGGGCAACTCATTGTTTACAGCCTGGAAAAAAGCGATGATTTTGTAATCTTTGATTTTGACAGGTTTTTTTATACAATCTTTGTAACGTCCTCAGTCATCCATGTCGGGCCACGCTATGCCAGAGAAATCTTACTATTCTCTTTGTGGAACATATTGTAACATACCCAGTATCCAACTAAGCTATGCCACATAACTTTTTGGAACTGCATGCAATTAAGATACATACACATAGAACTCTAGCAGAAGCATTATATATAAAATGTGAACATACAAATACATCTTTAGATACACAGATTCACACTGAAATAACAGTAAACATATACATGCAGCATATACAGGAAATACCCATAAAAATAAACACAGTTATAACTACACATATGACAACCCATAAAAATAAGCATGTAAATTTATCACACAATTGACACTTATCTTGGTAATAAGGTCACTAACTATGTGCAAACATTCCATGAACCTCCCAGCCTTAGACCACACTATTCATCACTCTCAACAGTGAGTCACCCCTGATATGGGACTAAACTCCACTTGAGTAAAGGGATTCCTAACCAGGTTAAAGGCTCATAGACAACAGGAAAGACTCTGTCATAGGTGCCAACTAAAACTAATAGCCTACAGTCCCTCATTCCCCACATGCCTGTCCCACCCAGGAAGTGTGCCCCTTCTCT
>CBVK0100005477.1:0-15421 GCA_900067695.1 Picea abies | reverse complement strand
ACAATCCATCCCTTTACCCTATATTGGCATGTTGGTTGTGAGGATAACATATTGGGAATAATGCACTTGGAGTCAAAGTAGAGGAACCAAGGCGAGGTTCATGGAGCGACACCGACAAGATTTAGGTTGTAACTTCCAATCTTGTTATCAATAAAAGGGAAACTTATTGTCCCAGATCTTTATGTCTTTATGTTTGTGTTTATGAATTTTCTTCATGAATGTCTAACCCTTTATATGATCTTGGTAGTTATGCATATGTTGTCATATTTTGTTCTGTGAATTTGTTTTAGGACAAATTTAGGAGGAGGATTTCAATCTTGGAGCGGACAACAACGAGAATGGATCTTCAATAGATTGAAGGACTTAAGGTACACATTTCGATCTTTTCTTCCTTTCTTTAACTATCATTAGGTTTTGGTTGGATTTGGGGTAGAATAGAAGCATTTCTATATTTTAAGGTGTCAAGGATATTCCTAGTCACTAGACCCATATTAGGGGGATTTTTCCCCAGTGGATTCGTCAATTCTGCTACGAGGAAAAATCCCCCTAATCTAGGTCTAGCGACTAGGCAGAGCCTTGACACCTTAAAATATATGAATTCTTATGTTCTACCCCAAATCCAACAAAAACCTAATGATAATTAAAGAAAGGGATAAAAGATTTAAATGTGTGCCTTAAGTCCTTCTGTCTGTTGAAGATCCCTTCCTCTTGTTGTTTGTTCCAAGATTGCAAGCCTCCTCCCAAAGTTGGCCTAAAACAAATTCATAGAACAAACTATGATAACATATGCATAACTACCAATATTATATAAAGGGTTATATATTCATGAAATACATTCATAAACACAAACATAAATACATAAAGATCTGGGACAAGAAGTTTCTCTTTTATTGATAAAACATAAATACATAAAGATCTGGGACAAGAAGTTTCTCTTTTATTGATAACAAGATTGGAAGTTACAACCTGAATCTTGTCGACATCGCTCCATGAAAATTGCCTAGGTTCCTCTACTTTGAATCCAAGTGCACTATTCCCAATATGTTATCCTCACAACCAATAATCCAATATAGGGTAAATGAATGGATTGTATAAAGGAGGATGACTAGAAGGGAATATTGAGGATGAAACTCAAAGAAGGATGCAAAAGGCTTGAAACACAAGGGAGAAAATTTGGTAGAGTTCACTTGCCTTTTCTTTGATATATCCAAATGACCCCCTTAGGGCCCTTTTTATATGGATAAATGATGGTTGTTCAGTTTTCAGAAGGGATAAAAGAGGTAAAATGGTTGTGCAACCTAAAATAGACTGTAAACTCCGTCGGAAAGCACAAAAAATATTATTTTTTTTGTAATTTTTAGAGTACATGAGATTTCAAGTATGAAACTAGCTTATGTATGCAGGATTTTAGGTATGTAGCTAGCATATGTGTATGCTCTACACATGTATTAGGGTGCATACACCATACGCAAAAGTTTTTTTTGAGAGGAACTCCAACAAAAATGGTTGGAAGATATGTGAATGAATAGTAGTGCCATTTTGAGTTATAACATCGCCCATGGAGAAAAATCCAACGAATAAGTAGACTGCCCAACGAAGAAAGAAAACAAGTTCCAACAATGCACATGGGCATAGAGAAATCACCCCCATGACGAATAGTTTGAACGAAGGGTGAGTATAGGAAATCAAAGAGCCAGATCTGGCATGCTGACTATGTCATAACTGCACCAAACAACTACCATCAAATTGAGGAAAATAAATACATGTGTTTTACAACTACACTTAGCTTCTCCTATTTATAGGGGCATCAACGGTTAGGGAAACCATAGTTTTTGTAATAGCATGACCACCGATCCCATTTCCTTTTCATCTAGTAAGTTCTTTTCACATTGAAGACCAACTATTCAATTTGTGTTTACCATTAATATTGTTAAAACCAAGATTAATATAATTAAATCTAAGAAGATAACTTATCCTACAATTTTGTATGGTGATGATAGCCTTGAAGAGAGACAAAAACTTAGGTATCAATTTTAACTTCCATTTGAACTCTAACAATAATGTCAAGAAGATAATTTTTGGTGCTTGAAAGCCTATTCTGGTCTAGAAAGCAAATGTAGAAATGTTGAGCAATAGAATTGTGATAAGATAAAAATTCATTTTCAAAACTTTGCTTACCTCGGTTATTTTTTTCGGTTGCGTGGGCATGTAATTGCATCCCTCGTGAGACTTGGAATAAAATTGAGCAAAACAAAAAAATGCTTCATAACCTATAATTTGAAAATTGAATACAACACTCCTTACCCCATTCTCTTGATTGAAGTTGGATGTACTTCCATGGTGTTTAAATCCATGACTCGATATTTAAATTACAAGCATAAATTTCTCAATTTGAGTAAAGATAATTTCCTTGCTATTGTTTCTAGTATGAAAAGTTCTCACCATAGGCTTAAAAGAGGTAGAGATAGATATTGTGTGGCTTGGATTAACTATTCAAACATAAAATATGACAATCAAATAAGTGATACATAAAATGTTAAGTCTTAGATTGTTATGAAGTTTAAAGATAAGACCTAGAATGTTGCAGAAATCATTAATACAAGGAAATTAAAATAATACAAATTTAAAAAATGGTAATTTGGTTGATCAAAAAATATTTTCCCAACACTATGAACTTAAAGTACAAATTGTAATACCTCGGTTTTTACCCTTGGAATATATTAGATCAGATTATGTATAAATTGTAAATGTGTAGTTATAATGATAAGGGTCAAGCCATGTAAATTGAAATAAATAACCCCATGTGTAAATGATTTAAAATACTAGTAGGGATTTCTAGTGCAGAGCTCAAGGCCAAGGCCCAACTAGTGATTTGCTAAGAAAGTAGATTATGTAAATGTGCATATAGGCCATGTGGTATGATTTCTATGTAAATATTAATGTTGTAATATAACATATATTAGTCTAATATGGTTATACAGAGCACTATAGGGGCTATGTTTCCACCAAAGAGGAAGATAAAAGGGAGACTATGGGAAAGTAAATCCTCTATTGCTAATTTTCAGCCTAGGGCCTCATCACTTTTCCACCATGTCCCTTAAATGAAGCCAACCACCTCCATTGACTTATAAAACCATTCATAAAATGAAAGTAAGAGGTTGGAGGGGTAGTCTTCTTATAAAATTATGAAATCATGGGTTGAGTGAATCATGATGGGAATGTGTAAGAGTACTTCATTCCTCTTCTCAAAAGTAATGTGAGTGATAATTTCCAAAAGTCTCTCATTTCCATGCATTTATTCTATCCTTATCACATTCATGTGAGATACCTATCATGTTCCATTCTCTTTCGCCAACAAAAAGAAATATAAAATTAACTAAAACAACAATGTGAGAGAGTAATTGGGGACCTTGGATGAGAATATATGGCTATAGGACATAATATAAGTTGGAAAAGATAAGAACCCTTCACCCACTATGTAATTGTTTCTCTTTATATGCTTGAGAGCCAAGTGTTATTCTTGTAGGAAATTCCTAGAAAGCATATGATATATTGGGCATTTCCTCCCACATTGAATACCATTGAAGGGAAGAATATCATTGAGGGATTGTTGAGTAGATAAAGGAAATATATTCTTTATGTCGTGTGGGGTGGTGGAGGAGAGTGCTATGATTGTTTAATTCCCATATGAGATGTCTGTAGTTCTCTATAATGAGAAGATGGTCTACGTATGAAATAAAATGGGTTGGGTTGAGTGAGCTAGAAGCTTGTAGCTTGGTTACTTCAATTGATGACCTCATAGCCTATCTTGAGGGTGGTATATGTGTTGGATATATATGGTAAGGTGTAAAATTTCTCCTACACAACCAATTTCTTAGACCACTTTTTGTTAAAATATTAATATTATATTCTTGTTTAAAATTTGCAAAATTAATGTGATTTTTTGTTATGTAAATTTATATAACTACATGTTGTGTGTCAATTATGATTTCACTACATCTATTAATCTACAATGTGTATGCATTTTATTCAATTCTAAGATTCCATGGGAGACTTACTATGTTAAGACATGGGGAATGGGTCTCTGAGCATTAGAATTTGAATACCCTGATTCATGGCTACCCTTCTTATGGTTAGGAGAGTTGGGTGGAGATGTCACGTAAACTAAGTATTGTCAAAATCATGACCAATTTTTATGGCCTTGATAGTGAAATTGGTAATTTACTAACCCAAAAACACCTTGAGATGAACACATTTGTAAATTTTTTGATTCAAGGGAGGTTGAGGATGACAACTTTTTCTTTTTCACTTTCTCTACCCTTAATAATATAAGAAACAAATTTATCTAGTTTCATAATTTAATAACACTCTATGACTTCTTAACTTACAAAAACCATAAAAATATCGATACTTTCATTTCTACTACACCCAAATATTTTTTAAAAATATCAAAAAATATTTAATATATTTACTTTTATTTATTCAATAAAATTCATTATAATAAAGATCACTACCATCATCATCATCATGTTGAGAATGCTTTAATTGTATACCATAAAAATTCCTTATGTCAAACATTTTAGGACATTGTTTGACAAATATATTTAGGTAAAATATTTTAGAACAATGTTTGACAGATAATTTTTAACTACAAAAGTATATTTTTATTTGTATAAATATAACAAAATTATCAACGTTGAATGGTGATAATGTTAGTACTGAAATGTCTACTACACACTCCTACTTAGATATTAAATTAGGGTATTTTATTTATTCCTTATTATTGGTTATTGATGTTTTATTTCCAATATACAATGCTCGAGGAAAACCCCTAGGCACTTCCCCTAATTTCAAGGATGATACCCACGGTTTACCGAATATTCTTGAGGGCATAAGGCCTTCAACAATTGGGGCTCAAATACATTACAATAATATGTTCATAGTGATCTCAACATGTCACTCACAGGAATAGAACCTAGGTGTGGAGGATATCACTCCATCCCAAAAACACAAAGGCTAGACCCAATTGACAGATTGGCTATTGGTGTTTACTGTTATGAGAATTGTGATATATTTTGTGACAAGTTACGTTTTCATTTCTAATGTGAAATTTTGGAAAATAGATACTTCCTTGTGGAGCCATGGAATCATTTTCCTTTGATACATTTCATAGAGACCAATGTTTCGTGTATTCATTTGATTTATCCTTCACTGGCATAGTGTTGGAGGGTTAGATTCCATCCTATATGTTGTAATTGATAGTTTGAATAAATTGTCTTTGTTGGCTAATTCTTGGAATTTCATTATGATTTTAAAATAAAAGTTGCAAATCAAATACAATATCTTATCAATTATTAGAAATACTCTTTGTTGGTAGGTAGTTAGATGATTATTACTGTTTGAAAGACTAGTCGACCATGTCGACTAGACCTAATAGTTGACCATATTAAAAGGAAATTTGAATGAGAATGTAGTTGAGTCTATATGTCGGCTTACTTTTCAATCAAGTGTTGAAGTTTTAATCTATTAGGACCAAAATGACAACCTCGTGAGGATATAACCCCCCCAGTTTTTTGAAACAGGTGGTGCTCCTCTTTGGATAAAAGATATATCTATGATATCTTGAATTAGGAGAATGCTTAGGAAGCAAACCCTAGGTATTTATTGTTTGAACTTATGGTATGATATATTTCTTCAATAAATTTATATAAATTTTATGTGCAGCAAGAAATCTCTTTACAATAAGAAAAGATTGAAGGAGGGCTACATCATGGACTTATATTCTTTCAAAAAAATTCTTCTTTTGATATCATTTTTTTTACGAATTCAAGAGAGAGAAAATATAGATAACCAAATTTTGGTCAACAACTAGCTCCAATTGTGGGACAATGACCCCCTGTAGGTTATTGAGAATACCAGAATCTCAATACTAGTTTCCTTCTCCATTGGGATATGGATTCATCTTCAAAATAGATTCATGTAATTCTTCTTCTTTCATGGAGTTATCTTCAATTTTCAATATAAATACTTCCTTATTGTGCAAAACTTGAATTGAAGAGACAATATATATATATATATATATATATATATATATATATATATATATATATATATATATATATGATCTACCTACCCTTCCTTACTTGGAAGAAAGGAGCACCTTAGGTGTAGGTAGATTTCCATTGGATCCATTCAAGCATTGATCTAATCTTTGGAATGAACTCCAAAACTTTGAAACATGTTGGGGCTTGTACCAATGAGTGAGGGGCACTTTCAATATGTACTAGAGAAATATTAAACATGGTGTGTTGAAGACCTGATTGAGTTACTTCTCCAATAATGCTTTGGAACCATAATTCAATGAAATCAATTCTTGGTTGCTCAAGAATATTGTTGTCTTTGATTGGATGAAGAGTTTCCAATCGTAACATTATTTTATCTCTCTCCTTATTTCCAACCACTTCCAAGGTTTTTGATTCATCAATAATATCTTGAAAATATTTTTCCTTCGTGTAATGGCCATCTTGTTCATCATTTCTCTCAAGATTCATTTCTCCCACCAATTGTTCTTGCTACCAAGGATCTTGAGGATTTTCATCATCTATTACAAGGTTGAAATATTCTTGTGTATTTGGTGGAGGCTCCTCAATTTCATTCTCAAACTTGTTGTTTAAAATATCTTCATATGGAGTGTATGAGAGGCTAAATTCTTGCTCTTGCAAATCATAATTCGTATTTTCATTTTCATCCATGTGACTCTTCCAAAATATTCCAATGTTTGATTAGATTCTTCTTCCAAATCATTCATTTCATTTTCTTGTGTCCATATGGCAGAGGGTGGGTAGGCAACAACATTTGAAGCATCGGCAAAAACATATGAATGCACTCTTGAGATGAACTTTTCTGCAAATGAATCTTCTAACACATCCCAACTGATAATGGATTTAGGTATTAATGAGATATACCATTCAAGAGCATTCCCTCACAGTGTCTGTAAAAGTAATTTTCATGTAACATTGTATTTAGTGAGGTTGAAATCATGACATATACTTTTAAAATTAAACAAATGTTGCTCTACATATTCTAAAGCATCCCTAAAGAATGTATAAAAAAATTAACAGAAATAATAGGCAATTGAAAATCTACTTCTGGTAAATTTAAAGGGATTTTATGAAATCACCTCCTTCTTTGGGTATTTTTCCCTTTTGTTGAGTCCTTTAGAGCCATTGATGGGCTTGATGAAGAATTTAAAGGAGCATCATGACATGAATGAAATTCTTCATTTTGAGTCATTTCAGTGGAGTTGTCAGGGATTTCATACTCCTGAATCTCCAGTGCTTCTTGGGTCTTTTTGAAGTTATAAAAGAGGTGCAACATATTTCACTAATCCTTCTACAAATCCCTTGCATCTAGAATGAGCAACCGTATTTTTGAAATTTCTTTTCGAATCCTTGAACCATGGAGACTATGGTTCTTCACTCTGATCTAAAGCGGGGCCTCAAATATCTTGAAAATAAATTTTTACCCAGTATGGTCACCAAAAATATTGACGCTTGAATCCGACATGACTGAAATGAAAATCTCATGAGGATATGAATACCCCTGTGTTTTTAGAGAGGTGGTGCTCCTCTTTGGATAAAAGATATATCCATGATATCTTGGATCATGAGAATGCTAAGGAAGCAAACCCTAGATATTATTAATTGAAATTGTGAAATAAAATGGTTTTCAATAACCTGATATAATATTTATATGCAACAAGAAGTCTCTTTACAGTAAGAAAATATTGAAGGATGGATTCAACATCATAATTTCTTTGTGATCGGCATCACATACACAATCTTCTTAATCATATATAAATGCATCCATGTCTTCTTCACAAAAAATAGGAGAGAATAATTTGATCATCTAAAATAATTTTAAAAGAGTACTACTATCAAGATCAAAAAATAATTTGATAAGCCAATCTCAAATACCTCATACTTAAGACTCAAAGTTACAAGATACAATCGAAATCAACCCAGAGGCAATTCTTTGTAGATTTTATTCATGAAAAATATTATTCATTACAAAATATTTTGCAGTCATGTATATGGCTATAAATACTCCATGATCATACAAGTAAAATATTTTGAAAGAATACAAGAAGAACACTCAAGAACTTAGCCTTGTTCACAACTCAGAGACTAAGCATAAAGCTATGAGAAATGGTGTAGAAGAATAGAAAGAGTGGAGAAGATGGAGATTTATTTTCCTTGATCATAAGATTGGTTGTGTATTCATGGCTATACATTTATCTTCCTTTGATGTTCTATCCTTCCCCTCTAATAATTATAATTGTGGAACTCTTGATGAAGCTCTTCTTCTCTTTTTAAAATTAGATCTTCTAACTACTTGAGTAGTTAGGGTTTTCTTCTCTCTTGAATTTCCTGTACAATTATTTTCTTGAATTATTCTCTTTAATTAAAGCCTCATTAAGTCCTAATTAATGAACTTACATCATTAATATACGCATATTCAAAATGGGTCCCTTTCCTTTTTTAATAATTTTTTTTAAATAAACTTTTATTTTTCAAAAATCAATTAATTTCCCTTTTAAAATAGGGGGATTATGTTTTAATTTCCTCTACATACTCAATAGGGTAGAATTGGGACTTGATGAGGGTTTTAAAATCCTCCACTTTGTGATTGGTGGATCACCCTCCAACCTAAGTGTCATTATATGGTTTCCCCACCAGTTTAGTACATGGCCCTCTGGTTTCAACTAGGCAAACAAAATATTATTCTCTTCATCTATATTATGGACATTGAAATACACTTCTAACTATTACAACCAATGATTCAACTTAATAGCATTAATCTCACCTTGATACAATTTGATGTCCACTTTCACTTCCATTTTGAAAAGAGGTTGTGAAGGAGTGATGGTACTAGAACTTGGTTGATCTTTCTCGGACTCTTTTTTCGATTCATTTTCTAGGCCTTCACTATCTCCTAGTTTCTCATCCGATTCAACTTGTGACTTAGAACCACAAACCTCCCCGAAATTTCCAAACTTTTTCGTTGGAGCAACCATAAGGAGGGCCATGTTGTGAGAGATATCAATGAATTGTTCTTCAAGCCTCACAAATCTCTCTTCTGCTACATCCCGAGGGTTGTTATGACTAGGCCCATCTACCATGGTTAGGGTTATGCAACTTCCTTCTTAAGACAATTCTTGGATCCTGTAACTTTCCACAAATACCCCAAATAAAAAATTCTTTGATATCAATATGATCTATAAACTACCGTGGGAATTCCACTGGAACAATTCGTCACAATGGATCTTGTATTATGTTGAAATATTTTATTAATTCATGTTTATTTCCTTAGATCTCAAATTATGAAAACAAATTAAATGTGAAAATGAAAAAACAAGCAAATGAACACATTATCCACACAAATGAACCCAATATGTATCCTAAGAAACCTGATATGGGAGAAAATCCACCTAGAAAGTGAGGCCTATGCTCTACTCTCTTTTCTTCAATTATGAAATGCAAGTACAAAGAAAGGGGGCACTCACTATGGAGTTTCCTTTAACATTGTGTCTGGAAAGGATGCTATAGAATCTTTTTCCTCTTCTACTATGCCCTTAAATCCCACTCCTAGATTCTCTACTCAATTATGGAACAAGTACAGTGCTAAAGAATGGAACCCTTGCTCCTTAGAGTAGCCCAGTATTTAACATAACCTGATAGTCATCTAGAGTTAAGTTGTTTGTATGTGTCAACCCTCAATTAGTGTTAGGATTTGGACCTTCTAGAATATTCTTGAAATTCCACATGTGGCCATCCCCACATGTGTTCGTAATGGGGTTGACATGGAATCCACTCGGTACCATGGTCGTCAATAAGGTAGGTCAAGTTGCGGGATGCATAAATTCCACATACGAGCTCCACTTGAGGTTATTTTTTAACCATTGGAAAGGTATTGGTGTGTAGAACAACATCAAGGGGTTGCGAACTATGCTTGCAAAGTTTTGACCCCAAAAATGTCATTTATGCCTCAAAATGACTCTAGAAGGTTATGAACCCCAAATTTTGAAACGAGGACCTACCACTAAAATGGGAGCCAATTTCTCCAAAATTTCCACCTAGAACATACCGAGATAGATGAAAAATTATATAATGATCCAATCCAAATCATCTAAGAATTTGAGGAGGGACATTCCTCTGAATATGATCATTCGTCTTTTTTTAATTTTTTTGTGGTGAAATTATGCCATGTTAGTTATGGTTATTTTTAGGCAATATTTGTCTCTTATATGTGGATCCATGATGATATATGTAATGCTATTGGGACCACTCACTTTTGAGCTCTGGTTTTTTGTTGCATAACTAAGTCTAGTTTTGGGTCTATAATGTGAGTTTATTAATGGAACTGTTATGTGGTTCTTTTGGGACTATAATGTGGGATTATTTTTAATATACTTTTACAAAGAATTTATGTACATGATTTTTCTTCTAGGATAACTCGTAGGATTACTTAGATTTCTAATATTAGGATTTTGTTTAAGGAATCAAGACATGCTATGAGGATGTAAATTTGTTTTTCCTAATAAAATTTTGATTTTCTTCCATGGAAAAATGACAAAAATGAATGGAAATATATTTAATGAATTATTGAGAATTTAATACCTTCATCCAAAGTGGGTTCATAATTAATATCTACCTCATTTAAAAATCAAGTTATATGATAAATTAATGTATATATGGAATTGTGAGTCACTTAGCCAAGACAAAAATGGACGGGGAATATTTAGTGAATTATATTTAACAAAGACAAAAACGGATAGAAAAATATTTAATGAAATATTAAGAAAATTTGATAGTTTAATCCAAAGAGAGGTCACCATTAATATCTACCTCATTTAAAAATCAAGGTATATATTAATGAATGTATGTAAGGGATAGTTTAACGAGGATAATGACACAAGTTTTAATGATAAGGAATCCAAAAAACAATTTTTTTTTTATAACTTACAAGTTAGATATTTTTAAAATATTAATAAATAATTTCAATATGAAATGTTTGTTTTATAATGTAAATTGGAATATCAAGTTGACAAGTAAAACAAATTAGAGGAAATTGTTTACAATATGCAAGTCTAATATCAATTCTACAAGAGTTCGTGATTCAATGTTATTAAGTCACGTTATTAAGTCACGACAATAGGATGAGCAAAAATGTGTAAGTCTAGGATTGAGTATCAATTCTACAAGAGATCATGATTCAATGTTATTAAGTCACGACAATAGGATGAGCAAAAATGAGTAGTTCAAAGTTTTATTAAATTAGGATAAGGAAATTAGTCATTTAAAACTTAAGTATCATTACTAATAAAATATTATTGAATGATAAAATAACACAAATACATGGAAATTTTTTAATAAGGGTATATTATGGTTACCCTAACCACGAGAGTTGTTATGGGACCAATCAACTTATTAACACTAACATTTTTTCAATTAAAATTGGCAAGTGGTTTACATTTCAGATAGTTAGAATTCCAAAATAACTTGGAGAGAAAAAAAAATGACCAAATCAAGAATCTCATCAACAATAAATTCTAGAAACATTCAACTAATTTTGGATTTATCTACATGCAATGTGACAATTACGTTGGGAGTTTCGAGGATCTTATTATCTTATATTGTCACGTTAGGGTCCCACCCTAACTCTCCTAGTTAGGAGAATAGGTTGTTACTTAATGTATTGGGGCCATTTTTATTGAATAAGGCCCACAAGGTAATGTGGCATGGAATGAATAAATGTAAGTGCCATCATTAAAGAAGGTACACTAGTAAGTGGTTGAGGCCTCATTTATGAAGGTTCACTAGGTGGTTAGGATTTTGGTCAATTGGAAATTATATATAGTAGTAGAATCTATGTAATTAGTTTTTGAGCAAATATTATCATATTTGGATCTCTACTCAGTTGGAGGTTGCCCCTTCAAAGAGATAAGTGAATAATGTGTCTCAATTTTGAATATCTACAAGGGTTTTATTATTGTTGTTATTTCCCAATTTTGGTTTTTTTTGTTTGCTTTTCACTTTTATATTTTTCTTTGAATATTCCATTTCAGCTAACAAGAAACACCATAAGTGGTATCAAAGCACTTTCCTATACCAGCATGCACTCAAATTTTAAATTTTTTCTTAGGCTAGAGACATGTATCAATGTTTTTAACTAATATAGAGATGTGTTGTTCAATGAGTAAACCTATAGTTGGGGAAGAATACAAACAAAAAATTCAAGCAACATCACCAAGTTGGACACTCTTATAACCTCTATTGGTACTCTTTCAAGTAGTACCACATCAGATAGCACATGTATATGGATTTTTCTTCCACGTTCCCTCAGCTATATCAAAAGCTCCCTAGTTGCACCTGAAACCAACCTTGCATAACCCTCTCAATCATCATGTTGACATAGTACATAGAGAATAACACTCGAGGATATCACTCTTTTGTACCAACGAATCGGGTAATATAGCTAAGGGTATAATATGTCCTCCTTATTTAGTGTCATGAAAGATTTGATCGAATACAATTATTGGAAACCCTTCAATATATCAAAGAGTTATAGCACTTGACACTCCTTTGCCTTTGGATCCCTATAAACTCTAGCTTCTCCTTACAAAACCCTAGCTTTTGTATCACAAGTAGTGAAATTCCTACATCATTTGCAATATCAGTAATTTTAGAATTCTGTCAATGTAGTAATATTAAAAAATAAGTAATTACTCCCCAAGGATTCTATAAAAAAAATATGAGGCCTTCCAATACCATTATAGGATACCTAGCTTAAAATACTCCTTGCACAAGTTGATTATCGTGGTGTTACCCTCTAGTAAAAAAATTGTGTGGGCCTCCGAGTATAATTACTTGTCACCCATATCCATAAATTCCTCTCAAGACACTAATTATGTTGTGATAGCTCTTGGATAACCTCTACAGTGGGCCCTGTGTTCCCATGCCACACACCCACAACATGTCATTCATGGAGGACATAAAGAAAATGCTTCAATCTATCTCCTATTTAGTTAACACTCTCACACAGCTAATAAAGACACTATAGACCAACATGTCTTCCCTCACTACACAATTGACCTTTGTTTTGATAAGATTAAGAAGTTGGAGGGTAAGCATAATGAGGGTGGAAATTTATGATGTGAAGGATCTCATAAGGGTAAGCACATTCGATAGGGATTATAATGTTTATGATCTGCTTATGTATTGTCATCTCCAATATGAATTATATTAAGGAGATTATTATTGAGGATTCATTTGTTGAATCATTTTAGTTTCCTAGTCATAGGGACTAGTTGAGGTTTTCATGAGAATGGTTGAGATATTTACTCAACCTATTCCTTGTTTTGGCGTACAGATCTTATTTTGTTGGATCTAGAAAAATTTTCTCTCCTTAGTTTTTTGAGGTAGTTTACCTCTTGTTAATCTATATAAGCTTCTTATTTGATCAATAAAAATTATTTTGGGTTTGTATTCCACATTTTGTGTATGAACTTGACTCTCTTGAGTGGGATTTTCCCACTTCCTAGGGAAATCCCATAGCATTGGTATCAAAACACATTAGCTTCTGAGAACCCACAATTTATTTTTCATATTTGGAGATGTACATATTTGGCATCATCCACCAACTTTTTGGGCTTCTTTGTAACACTACGTTGTGTAGTGTTTTTTCCCACTCCTTATGCATTTTCTTTACAATCTTGCTTTGGTATCCATGAATCTGGGAGCTTACATGTCTTATTTCAAGAGTTACTCAAGGACCCAAAGTCTCCACATTGGGTTTTTGTTGAATTATCTTTTGTATAATTGTGATAGCTTCATTCTACTTCAATAGCTTTGTCACTTGGATCACACTAATGTTTATGGTGTTACATCCTTTTCAGCAGCTTGTTTGTTGGGAGAATTTTAGTTGGCTTTGAGAATTCATCTAATCCTATAAGGATTTGGGTTCCATATATTTGACTCACTAGTTTCATCAGACATCTACCACTTTCTAACTTATCAACATCAGCAACATCGACTAAAACACCAATAGTTTTTCTATCTTGCCTGAAAGAATTGGAGGCCAATGCTTCTTAGGTTGGGAGCAAAGATAAGGATTCCAATCCCTATGATTTGCATATGTATTATCATCTCCACTAATTATAATTAGGATATTATTATTGAGGATTCATTTTTCAAATATTTGTGGTTTCCTACTCATAAAGACTAGTTGATATTTTTATGAGAATAGTTGAGATATTTCCCCAACCTATTCATTGTTTTGGTGTATAGATCCTATTTTATTGGATCGAGAGAGTCTTTCGCTCCTCAATTGATTGAGGTAGTTTGCCTCTTATAAAGATATATAATATTCTTATTTGTTCAATAAAAATTTGTATGGGCTTTTATTCAACATTTTGTGTATGAACTCAACTCTCTTGAGTGGTATTTTCCCACTTTGTGGGGAAATCCCACATCAACATTGATGAGGAATAAGGTTACAATAATTACCCCTCATTTTTTGACCATTCCCACAATTTGATTCCTCACTTCCCTAAAGTTTATCTGAATAATTTTGATGATTCAAATCCGACCAATTGGATTAACCAGAGGCGGTGTCTAACTATTCTACGAAATGTTTTTTTTTGTCAGAATACGGCGAATTAAATATACCGAAATCACTATTTTTGTTGTTTAAAATCCATTTTTGAATGTAGAAATGGATCCAACATGCCGAAAAACCTTGAGGCACTCGAATTATAAAGAAATAATCACTCAAATATGTGGATCTAACAATTTCTTGTCGGATTTCAAGCAAATGTCCCCAAAAAAAACGCTCGAAAACATTTATTTCGTAGAACATTTAGACTACGGCTTAACCAAATTGTCCACTAATTTTCCCTTCGTGCCATAGAAGATGACCTATTGAAACTATAAATTGTTGTCCTATATGTAGATAGGAAACATTGGTAGTGATGGAAATGGCATAAGAAAGCTTCTCCAAGGTTCATTACATCGAAGTAGTTTGTCAAATCCTTGTTTACCTACTTTATTTGAAATACTAATTTTTTGGGCCAAATTCCCAAATTGCATCAAATAGACATGGTGGGACGACATATTGATGACTTTGAATGTTTGGATATTAGAACAAAAAAAATTAATCAATTTATTTTTTAAGCAATGTTTTATTACTGATCTTAAGGAGGAAATCAAAGATCAAGTCGAGGTGAACCACCCTACTACTTGGTTGGAGGCCACTCAACTCGTTTTTCATGCATAATTTATATCATATTCCCAATCCAAATGCCCCAAATTTTCTCCATTCCCACATCCAAATGTGGTGGCTGTTAAGAACCAAACATCAA
>CBVK0100005476.1:0-15422 GCA_900067695.1 Picea abies | reverse complement strand
GGAAAAGATTACTTTTTCACTCCTCAAGGTTGTCCCCCATGTTAAGGATTGGTGGGATACTTACTCTAAGAAAAGGGCCATAGAGGAATCTGCAATATTTGCTGTCGCCCCCACATGGGATTCCTTCAGGGATAACATTAAAGAATAGTACTACCATGTTGGAAGCTACAAGGACCAATACACAAGATGGACTACGTTGCGTCAGGAAAGGGACCAGACATTACCATATTTCACAAATATTTTCCATACCCTACGCACCAAATTGGGTATAAAAGACTCTAAACGACATCTGGTGCTCAAATACCAAGGTTGTCTACATAGATACATTCAAATGGAAATGTAATTTCTGGACATTGCATCATTAGGTGCGGCTTATAGATATGTTGTCAAGATAGAGCATAAATTTAAGAAGAAGAGGCAAGATTTTGGATCTGTAAAATCCTCACAACTAAAGTAGGGAAAAGTCATCCCCAACCCACAAAACAAGGGACAAGGAAAATATGGTCTCTCTCAAGACAGCCAGTCCAAGACATAATCCAAGAAGGGTAATGAGAAGTCGAAGAAAGACACAAGAAAATGGTGTGAATACCATAAAATCCCTTGGCACAACACTGAAGAACGTTGCTCCAAGTAGTCACTAGTGGCCGAGCTGAAATCTTCCAAGTCAAAGGAAGATTCTGACTCCGAATCAAATCCAGAAAGTGAGAAGTGGATCATCAATGTCGAACCCACTGCCACTATTGATACCACCAAAGTCCAACCAACCGAACCAGAAGAACCAGAGGAAGGGGAATGCCTTTTTAACTCACATTGTGGGTAAAGGGGACTCTACTGCATTTCATTATCGATAGTGGTATTCAGAAGCACCTGATTTTAGTAGAGGTCGTTAGGCGGCTGGACCTGTCGATAACACCGCACCCACAACCTTACACCATCGGATGGCTTCACCAAGGACGAGATCTCTAGGTCAACCAATAGTGTCATCTTCCCTACAACATCAAGCCCTTCAAAGACGAGGTATTGTGTGATATTTCTCCCCTTGAATTTTGTGATGTTCTTTTAGGCCATCCATATTTGTGGAAGTGATATGTTATGTATGAGTCTAGACCCTCTAGTTTTATTATTACTTTGGGTAGACAACTGTACAGGATAACAGAGGTAGAGTTGCCTATTTCTATTTCTTTAATCTCTACTAAGCAATGCAATAAGGTCATTTCATAGACCGGGAAGTTTGTCTTCTTTGTGATCCATGCTCAAAGTAACCAGAAGGTCGCCGCTACATCCGTGACCTTTACACAGAACCTCTCTTTATAGAAGAAGAAAGTGGAAAGGATTGTGCAAGAGTACAAAGACATATTCTCCTCACCCACTGGGGTACTGATGCACTGCCAAGTCAAGCATCCAATTGATCTAACCCTTGGTGCATCGCTACCTAATGGACCCGTATATCATCGATCGCTGATGGAAAGTGATGAAATAAAGTGACATATCCAAGAGCTTCTTCAAAAGGGGCACATTTGACCCAGCTCCTCCCCTCATGAAAGCCCGATTGTGTTGGTACAGAAGAAATACATGACCTAGTGGCTCTACATTGATTATAGAGAATTAAACAAAAATCATAGTCAAGAACCGGTACCCAATTCCTCGGATTGATGGCCTTCTTGACCAACTCGAGGGGGAAAAGTTCTTCAACAATATTGACCTAAACTCCAACTACCACCAGGTTCCCATTGAACCAACTAATGTATGGAAGACAACTTTTGAATCTAAATAAGGTCTCCTCAAATGGTTGGTCATTCCCTTTGGCTTAACAAATGCACCAACAACTTTCATGAGATTGATGGATGATGTATTCAGACCCTTCACCAACTCTTTTGTGGTGGTATATATTGATGACATCCTCATCTTCAACATAACTTGGGAGTAGCATGTAACATATTCAACAGGTTTTGGGCACTTTGCGGCAGCACAAGCTATATGCTAACTTGGAAAAATGATCCTTTGGCATGAACATGGTCCAATACATGGGCTACATTATTTATGAGCATGGGGTACATGTGGATCCATCTAAGATCCAAGTCATTTGTGACTGGCCAACCTTGACAACAATAAACGATCTTCAGAGAAAATTGGGACTTGCCAACTTCTAACAAAGGTTCGTGTTGGGATTCTCCCATATTGCATGGGCCCTCAGCCAAGTAACCAAGGGTGGTGGTAAGGAAAATTTTTCATGAGGGCCGACACAACAACAATCATTTGATGATCTGAAATATCTCTTGTGCTCAACTCCAGTACTCTCCTTACCTGATTTGCAATAACCATTCAATATTGAGACTGATGCCTCCAACTATGTTTTAGGTGAAGTCCTCACTCAACATGGTCATCCAATAGCATACCATAGTGAGAGACTCTCTAATACTGTCCGAAAATACCCCACCTATGAAAAATAAATGTATTTCATTGTGTAAGCATGTCATTAATGGAAGCATTACATTTTTGGAAAGGAGACAATCATCCACACTGATCACAAGCCCCTACATTTCATACAGACACAGGGGAAGTTGTGGAATGACCGCCATTAAAAGTGGTCCACATACCTACAGTAGTTCCATCTCAACATCAACTATAAGATAGGAAGCATAAATCGTGTCGTTGACTGCCTTAGTCACCCTCTCGTTGCTTCCCTCACAACAGTTCTCCATTCATGTGGGCATGAGGCATTTGAGTGGCCCCAACTTTATCAGTGCAACCCTGACTTTGCCACCACCTATCATCTCTTGGGTACAAGAGAGAATGTCACTGATTTTCACATCTAGGATGGACTGTTATGCCATCTAGGTCACCTCTATGTTCCCAAAACCGGGCCTGCAAACATGATTTGGGAGACTCACTACAGTCGAATGGTAGGACTTTTGGCATGGAGAAAAATGTGGCCACTCTACATAAACATTTTTATTATCCAAAAATTTGAGAAGACATCAGCAAGTATATCAGATATTTCACTTCCTGTGCCATTGTCAATCCGACCATCAAGAAGAAAGGATTATACAACCTTCTTCCTAGTCCCGAGAGGCCTTGGGAATCCATATCGATGGATCGCATGTCTTGCCTTCTTTCCATGAAAAACTAAAATTATTGTGTATTTGTGGTGGTTGATCAGTTTTCAAAGATGACCATTAGCACAGCCTGGAAGAAGAGAATCACAGTGGTAGATACTGCCAAGCTCTTCTTCGAATGAGTGTGGATCCATTTTGGGATACCACAGACCATCACCTCATATCAGGACAACAAATTCCTCAACGTATTTTGGTCGGGTCTCTGCTCACTATTGGACACCAAGCTCACTAAATCCACTTCTTTCCACCCTCAAACTGACAGTTGGACAGAGGTGGTCAATCGGATGATTGTGCACATCATTTGCATGTACAACTCTAAGAATCCACGTACAAGGGATGAGATTATTCCCTATGTTCAACATAGGTACAAAAGGGCTCTCCATAGCTCCATGACCATAGACCATTTCAGGTGGGGTTGGGATTCCAACCCTTGGGTCCCATTGATGTTGCACTACCTCTTGCAACCACATAGGCATAATATTCCCATGTTTAGTCTAAGGCCAACAAATCCACCACATTCATTGAGTGAATTCAACACATCCTCCAACAAGTCCATCAGATTTTTGCAGAAAGTCAATGTTAAGTACAAGAAACACCATGATCAACACCAGGTACTACACCAGTTCCAGGTGGTAGATAAGTTTTGGTTACATTTGTAGAAAGAGCACCTTATAGGGCCCCATCGGAAGCTCCGAACACTTCTCTATGGGCCTTACACTATCACCAAGGTTGTGGGTAACAATGATTTTGAGCTCAACACTCCACCCTTCCTTAGCTTGCACCCAATGTTCAATGTGGACCTCTTTCGAACATATTTTTCACCATTATTTGACACCTTAAAGATCACAAAACAAATGACACCAACATAGCTCAACCATAACTGCATGGATTAGGAATCCATTGATCAAATAATGGACACATAGGTTAAGGGCACTCACCAACAGAGGATCCATCTTTATCGGGCTGTCAAGGCAGGGAAGCTCCTACAGCAAGGAAAGTGACTCACCCAAGGCCAAATTCAATAGAATTTTCCTCACCTTATGGGGGAAATAAACTCAATGGATACCATTGCTTGCTAAGGGGCAAGGATTGATCTAGGTGGATATTGGTGGCTACCCACCTATTCCAACTGGCTCCTCTTGTCAATTTTTAGTTGATCACATTCTTCTATACTTCTTTGTAATTGTGGGTTCTACACTTATGAGGCTATTTGAATCCCTGCACATATTCTAGGTGGATACTGGTGGCCTCTCACCTAATCCAACTGGATTATTTTGTAAGTTTCCTTTTTGTACTTCCAGGGCCATTTTGGAGCCCTAAATAGTGATTTTATGTCTCGCCACAATCAAACTGTAGATAGAGTCAAATTTTGATGGTGTAATACGTAGTTCTCTAAAATAAATTTTCAACAAGCTATCACATACCTAAAACTAGGTCGTATGCAAAATTTTTGATGCCGAGAAGTTGAGGTACCAACATACCCATAGGGGCTCACATAACGTTTGGAGTTTCATCTCCTAGGGTTAGGTTTTTGGATGTCTATGGTTTTTTCATTTATGAGTAATGTTAAAAAGGCATTTGGAGCCTCATTGTAATCATTTATGCTCAGACAAATGTGCGTAGCATCCATGTCTCTTCTCATAGATATCTACCATCATTCGAGCAAGTGTTTCAGTTCTTCATTTTTACAATTTTATCCTATTTAATTTTTTCAATAGAATATATTGTTCACTAGATATCTGTGGTGTTCTTCATATCTCTATTTTTATTGTATTCATTATTTTAATCAGTTCATTCTGCTCCTAAATCTAGATCAAATACCATGTTGATATTTTACAATTCTACTCAACACCTGGAAAATTATCTCAAAATAAACTTACTTTAGCTACTAAAAGAACAACTAAGTAATCAACTAAACATGTAGTAGAAACATAAACAAGGAAACAAAAATGTCACACACAAGACACCAATACTTTTGGGTATAAAACCCTAGAAAAAAAATGGAAGGAAAATTAATCCAATGATGTTTTTATTAAGTTCAAATAAAGGCTCCCATAATAGGGAAAATGGCCCATTGAGAGAATTATACACTATAGACAAACCTGGAAACTCTTGTGCTACTGTACGACCTGTTCTAGCACATTTCCCAACCCATACATTATTCACCCTCTTGTGATCCAACTATATATGCGATTCAACCCACTATGAATCATGTATATGTCTAAAAAGTTCATACAGTAGGCTCTATACGATCTAGCATTTTCTTGTGGCTTTTGTTGACTGAAGCCCACCTGTGGTTACTTCTTCCCTCTCTCCTCCTTAACCTGTATGACCTCTATATGGTTGTCCTTCTCCACCTATACAATATCTTTAATCATGGTCCTTTGCGATCTTACCCTCTAATCAACACTTGGATGGAATATCTTCACCCAACCTATGATATCTCCTCACTCTAGTGTAAGAAAAAGTCCTTCCTTTCTCTTACACTCCTCACACTAGCAAGTTGTTTTCAGTTCTGCAATTTTACAGTTTCAGCCTATTTTATTTATTCAATAGAAGTTATTGTTCACTGGATATCTGTTCTTGTTATCTATATCTGTGTGTTATTGTATTCAATATTTTATTCCTTTCGTTTTGCTCATAAATACAGATCAATCACCTCTTAAGCTTGATAGTTGAAAACGCCACGAAGGAGTCATGCCGTTCTTACTCCACCACTACCACTTCAACTTATTTGAACCAAACATATTCCTATTCTTGAGGTACCGAACCTTTACCAATTTATTTATAACTATGAAAGGCCCGCAGAAGGGAACATTCCCAAAGTGACATTGTCCTTCCATCTTAGCCAGGGATTGTTTGATGATTTCTATAATATGATTCACCTAGGGGGAAGTTGTACCTTCGGTACTTCCGCATTGATTCTCATAACTACCTCTAAGTCCTTGGATCTATTTCCTACCCTCATTATGTACCTTCCTCCTACTCCCATTATTGTTTCTATCCTAACTATGATGATGGTGCTCTGCCTTAAGCTGCATTGACAAGCCTCATCCCATTCAGTAGTCCACTAGTGTACTCATCAAATCACTACATGAGTTTTGTTTTCTTGACATGATCATCGACCCATTTCTTGTAATGATCCCTCTCCTTGTTCCAAGTACCTGCTACATCATGTTTTCCAACAATTTCCCTTATCTCGTCATGTGTTCGAGGGTTTTCTTTGTTTCTCCAGCTGGGTCCCTATCTTTCATCGTGGCACTTGCTAACACATTGTGTTTCTTTGGCTCAATTGTTGTTTCCTCTTCCTTATCATCTCATATTGTGACTACTCATGTCTATTTAATTTATCCTCGTTGCCTCCTGCCATGTAGTTTGGTGAGTACGGTCCCCCAATTTCCACCTTGACGATCAAGTCATCTGCTGGATTCCATGGTTTCCCAAGTAATCTTCCACTAAATTTGCACTTCTTCTCACCTGGGTTGGGATAATCATTTGGAATTGTTGAATTAGGTTAGTGATCTGATTTCAACCATGAGATAGTATCCATTTTGTGGTATTTTTTTCTAGATTGGATCCCTCCCTTATACATTTCAGGGCCGTTATGATAAGGAGTGAGTTTCCTTCTACAATCAGACTTGTTATGCCATAGTTTTTTTCCATATTGAGACCTCTGATGAGACCTTCCAACTCCGTGCCATTATTGGAATTATAACCCAATTTACTAGTGAACATTGCCAAAATTCACCCTTTAGAATCTCTGAGAAGTCCCCCTACTCCAGATTTCACGTGGTTATCCTTTGACACGCCATAACAATTTATCTTTATCGTTCCTTTTTTCGGTGGCTGCCAAGCTTGTTTAGTATTTTCTCTTCTGCAAGGAGGAGCTTTGTTCTCTTGTTGGAAATCCAATTCTAGTTTCCACTGTTTGAAAATTTCTTCTTCCTCCACCAACATAATTCGGTCTTTCACTGACCAGGTACTTCAAGCTGTAGATTCTTGCACATTTTCTTTAATTCGGATCCATAGAATCTGGGTTGATAGAGAGTTTTGTTTGAATATTCTTTTGTTTCTTTCTTTCCAATTTGTTTGAATATTCTTTTGTTTCTTTCTTTCCAAAGGTTCCACATCACTATCCCTAAGAATATATCCCATGTTTTGTTTAGTATGGGGTTTTTAAAGGGTTCTACTAACAAGTCTATTATTAGGTTGGTCATGTCATTCCTATCTCCCCTGGCTATATGAAACAACATTGCCCCATTATCCTAGATATTTCTCACTTCTCTGTAAGTACAAAAGAGGTGATTGAGAGTTTCCTCCTCCTGTTGACATAACATGCAGATGGATGGGCCTTTGTATTCTCTCTTTCTTAGCTTATCCCATGTTATAACATTTCTTGTGAGGATCAACCACAAGAAGGTCGCAATTTTCAACCAGATCCCAAGTTATTGGATACGCTGCTAGTCCTTTCTCTTGTCCATCTTTGACAGGTTTACTACTTTTAAGTAGGTATCTTTTAGTTTGAAAGTACATTCACCTTTGCTTCCCCAATGAATGATATTCGACCCATTTTTAATTTTGATTTGTCTAAGAGAAATCTCCTCTTTAATGTAGTTCCCAACCTCTATATCCAAGGGATTTGGCCATTCTGCCAGGTCTTTCTAGGTCTTGTCATAGTCCGATTCTTGGATTTCCAAATTTTTCTTTTGGATCTGGATCCATTGAGGTATCCAATCTTTTAACCTCTTGTGTCTTTGGTTCTTTCCGATTTGATCTTCACTATTTGGGTTGATTTCCTCCAGGGATTTGAATTTATTTCTATCATCATCCACTTCCTTTGTTGTCTAGTTGCCCTATCTTAGCGCCCCCCTTTGCTTTCCTTGGATTTTAATCAAACCTTTTGCACTTGCTCCTTCTTGCTTCTTAGCATCATTTTGTTTTATATTCATCGGACAATCCCAAAATAAGTGCCCATGGACATGGAACTTCCTACATCTAAAGGGGATGTGTTCATAGTCCATCGACTGGGTCAATTCATTATCCTGGTAGGATATTGTTACTTCTTTCGAGAGGGCTCCTTCTACATTCATGTAAACATGGAACCAAACATACAAGGTGTATTTGGCCTCCTTTGTGGTCTCATATATTTAAATGAATGATCCCAAGGTGTTACCTATTCCTTCCAATATTTCTATCTCCTAGAATTCTCGAGGTAATGAGTATAGCCTTATCCAAACCGAGGCAGTCATGAAGTCTTCCTCCTCTGGGGAAAATGTTTCCGTCTAGTAGCAAAGATGAAGACCAACTGAGTTGAAAAAATATGTCCCTTCATCAAACACCTTGTTTCTATCTAGAGGGTTAGCAAAGATGGTTGTAAAGAAGCCCTTGGATTCAATCTTTAGATCTACTTGCCCTTTTATCTTCCATCTGGAGCTCACCAACCCCATAAGGGTTTTTTCTGATGGCCAGATACCCATGAATTTTCCTATTAAAGCATGATATTTCATGTGTTGTATGTAGTTACCATGTTGTACGAGGTCACTTCATACCTTGGATTTTCCACTGTGTGTGTGTGACAACCATTCACCTGTGTTTTGTCAGATCAAGGATTTATTTGTTCTGCAAGCTTGTCCTTGTCGTCCTTGCCTATGCCCCCCATTTCGGTATCCTCTGATCGCTTTTGTGCTTTCCCTAGCACCATGTCCTTGAATGTCAGTTGATCCCTCTATCCTTTATCGCTAGGTTGACCCGAGGACTCCGCATTTCTGGACAATTCCACCCTTGTCGTGGTCATTTTTGTTTGATTAAGAAAATGAGGCCCTATCTCTAAACCCTAGCTCATCACCCTGCAACTCTACTCTGCATCGCTCCCATCCACTTTCCCCCTTACAACTCATTAGTAGTTGCACATTGAAACCATTATAATATTAAAATATCTACAATGTGAAGATAGATAGAATGCATTAAAATCAAAATTACTCAATACAATGTAAATATAATTATGAGAAACATATGAGGTTAGATAAAGAAACAATGAATAGCCCTTGAATACAATATTATATATTTTTTCTTGATAATACTCTCTAAATTAAAAATCATACTTCATAAATTTGGAAGGTTCAAATTCATGTAATACATGTATATATACATATTGATGATTTAAATTTTGAGATATTCATCCATAATTGGAAGTACAGTAAACTCTAATTTTATCATATGTTAAGAGGAATCAAATTCCTATGATTTTTTCAAGTTTTATACTCTATTTTTTTTACACCTCTTAAAAATATTTTCATATTATATGAAAATATGATAAATCAAAAGTTAAAATAAATCTACCTAATTTTTGCTTTTTTTTTTTTTTATGCAAAGGTTTTCTATCAATAACAATATCAATATCCATAACAAGTCAGAACAAAATAAATCTACCTAATTTTTGCTTTTAGCTGATGCAAAGGTTTTCTATGAATAACAACTCAGAAAACGAATTCCAAGTATTTCTGCCAATTCCGAAAACGAATTCCATGTATTTCTGCTCATTGGCTTCAGGCTTCGATCAACGATAACCCAATCAAATTCGGATTGGACGATATTCGAACAAATTGAATTGTTACAGAAATTCCTCACAGAGAGGGCCGAATAGACCGAACTCTGCCACTATGGCTATAAATACAAGTTCAATAATATATTAATTATAAATTTTTTTAAAGGAAAATTTCACACTCCATCTTGTCTTCTTTCCTTCATGACATATGCTCTCATTGAAAGATAACCCGGAACCATTCACTGGTTCCTGCGCGGCGAATGAGGTAATCTGCTGAGCTTGCACAAATGTTGAAAAGTCAGTGTCAATCTCTTCAAAGAGTTCTTCAAAATTGGCGCTCCATTCTGTAATTCGTTTAGGAAGAATGATTTTGCGGAGACAAAATTGGTGTCTATCGATCAAGGCTTTGGCCTCTTCCAATGCAGCTTTGCATTCTTGGCAAACCATTCTGAACAATTTTCGTCACTGTTTTAGAATAATCTCTAATATAGAGTAAATGGTTTTTCATACGACCCAACTGAGTTTGCAGGTCCTTACGGTTTGATCCAAGTTGACAACATTTTTTTATGAGTCGGATGAATGTGTGAATAATTGTGTTGAGCATGGTTGTTTAAAATCTATTTTTGAATGACAAAAAGAAATTATAATTTTTTGTGTTGTTTAAAATTCATTTGTGAATGAAAAAATAGATTCAGTAAATTAATTGAAAAACTCTAAAACACTTAGATTATACAGAAATAATCATTCAAATCTACATAAAAAAAACTTCGAAAAAATATATCTAACTGAGTATTCTAGTAATATCAATATCTTAACAGCAATTATAAATCAGAAATATAATTTTAAAATATTCTACAAAATATATAATAGGACAACAGATTTTGAGCACAGAGTGAATCCTATAGTCCCTGCGGCAGGCAGGGATATTGCACAGCTGAAAATATCGAAGATATTCTCAGAAAGTGAAAAACCACTAGTCAGTCTTGCTTTTTCCATGAAATACTCTTCAACTGTTTGCTGGATTGGCTTGTGGTTGAGATGTCATGATCCAGGGGCATTTAAGTCGTCAAAATCATTTGGGGATGGCATCTTGTATAGACAGTACCAACCCTTAACATGACTAGATTTTGAAGTGTTGCCTAGTTTAGATTTCTAATGAATGATTTCACTTACAAAATGCTTTAACAACACACTCCCTCACCAAAATGAATAAACTAGACCTAAAAAAACTGAATACATAAAAATGTCAACTCTTTTCGACAGCCATTCTTGGAGAATCTAATCATGACCCGAGGTTTGCACAAATATATCTGACCACTATAATCTGCAAGCCAATATTTTCAAAACACAATGAAATTCAAGATATCCGGAATTAATATTCTAACTACCCATAAAAAGCACTCGGTTTAAACCTCAATCCTTCGGTATCAAACCATGCCTGTGATGCATAATACAACAGAACAGATTATCTATACGCAGAGAATGAAAGTACACACCAAATTACATCTGGGTAGAGTCCCGCCCATGGCTCATGCATTAAGCCCGTTCCACAAGATTCTTTATACGGGAGGATTCCGAAGGGAATGCATGACTCATCATCGTCCAGCAGCTGCTGTTTCTAAGATGAATCAATGCAATCCCTTTGGAATTATCCAGTTTGCAAGAGATTAACGAAACATCCATGTTTACTGTTAAACCCGAAACCTGAACCGAACGAAACCGCGAGACATCACTGCAGCAGCAAAACAAACCAAGGTTTGATATTGAAATTGAGTCTGATCTTCATCTCCACATCTGCATTTGCTGTGAATTCTCTGGAGGCTTTTTGACTCGTACCTTTCTCTGGCAATCCTTAAATTGGAAGAAAGCGAAGCATCCACTGTGCCTATTGCGGCTTAATTAAGGAAGGGCCTGTATAAATAAATCCACCGACACGACCTGCTAAGCAATGACCCAATCTCTGTTGAATTGAAATGGCGACCAGTTTATTTTATGATTCATATGACTTTATTTCGTGTTAGTTTATAGGATGGCTTTCACTTACGGAAAGTAACCGAGATACGTTGAATCAGATAAGGCTGCCAGTTTCCTGAAAAGTGAATTAGGTTTCTGTATCCATGTAATTTATCTGAGGAATGGGTTAATTGGGTAGTAATCTTTCCTCCTTAGTTACTTTTTTGGTAGGTTTTTTTGCAATCTTATTTTAAATTTTAAGTTAATTTAGAAGTTATTTGAGGAATGGGTTAATTGGGTAGTAATCTTTCTTCCCTAGTTACTTTTTTGGTAGGTTTTTTCGCAATCTTATTTTAAATTTTAGGTCAATTTAGAAGTTTGATGGATTTTCTGAGTGAATTGGTTTAAAATGAAACAAAACCAGTAGAATAAAATTCTGAAATACATGAAACTTTGATACATACAAAACTCAAACTATCCCTAAAAATCTGCCCGGATTCAGGCCCATTTTCTTACCTAAAAACGATTTTGTTTATTCGAAATTAACTTACTCTATTTCTGTGCTATCTATTGATTGATACTTGATTGGCATTGTTGTACATTCCTTTTTTTCCTCTGTGAATGGAAGAGTCAATTGCGTCAGCTTTACGAACGAACAGTTGATTACGTAATTTATTCTCTCCACTACCGTTTTAAAATGATTCAAATGATGATGAAAATATTTCTTCCCATTGGCCTGAGAGTAGGAAGATGCTGTAAAACTTGTGGAGCGAATATCATTGTGTCTGAGGATAGGTATACTTTACGACTAAAATGATGGTAATGATAATGAAAAAATTTCTTAATCATTGTAGACAGGTGCTTTAAACTTCCTTAATCATTGTAGACAGGTGCTTTAGACTTTTAGGTGGGGAAGATGATTGTAGTGGGAAAAGTTGGGTTAATTTTAGATTGTCAATAAAATAAAATTTATTTTAACTTTAAGTATATTAAGTATTAATAAATTAATATGATACATGCTATTATTATTCAAATAAAACACGGTACTTCATATCTTAAATGTTAAATTTTATATTGGTGATAGAAGATGTCCACTATCATTGTATAAAGAAAAGTTTAAAGGCCTCCACATAATGGATAGATAGAGAAAAAAAACGATCCATTATAATTGTCTGAAAGAGAAACCAGATGTTATATAATTTGAGAAAAGGAGATGCCTCTTATCATTAGGCTAAGAAAAGTTAGATGCTCTACACCATGATGGGGAAATCTGTAGAAATCTGTATAACTTGGTATGTGTAGAAATCTGTATACCTTGGTATGTGTGTTCATGTAACAGTTTCATCTATATTCTTAAAAAAATAAAGGTTATTTTTTTTCATTTATAATGATTTATTTACATAAAATAACATCAACAATGCATTTTAAAAATATATTTTTAAATTAAATAAATTTATATTTAATTTTCTATCTTTTACATATTTCATAAGCTTAGCTAAAAACATTTAATATATATATATATATTATCTTTTTATTAAATTATAAATATTGGTTTTAAATAATTTGCATAATATTGGTTTTAAATAATTAGACCATCTAATGACTCACTTTTTATATATGCTAAGCAATGTGACTGAATATAGCTAAATTCACAGGCAATGAATATTCTTTGCCAACAGATAATTCATATAATAAAGAAGAATACTATTATTGTTTATGCAAACAAGACAATGATAAGAATAAAGTAGAAACAAGTAGCAACATACATTTATTGCTCAATGTGGAATAAAACTTAGTAAATAAGTTAAATGTTTAGTGGGGACAATACCATAAGTGGGGGCACTAGCATAAGTGGGAAACAATGCAAAGTATTTCTAGTGGAAACTTTGTTCAATGTGTTCAATGTCGAGTAAAAGTTAGCAAATACGCGAAGTGTTCAACGGGGATATTAACATTTGTGGGAAACAATGCAAATAATTGAAATGCTCAATGGGGACATTAGAATATGCATCAAGCAATGTAAATTATTTAGAGGCTAGAATGAACACAAACCAATGGAAAGTATCTGCACATTAGGATTGTGGGAAACAAAGTGGGTAGAGTTGTTGGCAGAGGAGATAAGATATCCTTGATGTTACATTGAATGTCGGTCCAATAAACACTAAGATAAAAGTATTTTAACTTTTTAGATATCTCAACGCTAATACATATATACATATATTAAAAAATAAGTATAAAAAGTGAACAAAATGCTTCTATGCATATGCTCAAACTAAACGATATTTCCTCAAATATATATCCTCAGTATAGATATATCTTCGGTAAAGATTTTGACAAGTGATGGAATTTTCATGATAACGAACTCATTTATGGAAAGTTCAAGTTGTGCAGGGTGTTTTTCTATGATGACATCTAGGAACTATGCACTCTACTCTGCACAAATATATCCTCTGCACCTTCACACTTTGCCTTAGTAAATAAGTGAAATGTTGAACGAGGACACTAGTATATGTGGGAAGCAATGTAACGTTTGTCTAGTGAAAACATTTTGTATAAAACTTTGGAAATATAAGCAAAGAGGTGAAATATTCAATGTGGTATAAAACTTAGCAAATTAATAAGTGAAGTGTTGAACGCAAAAATCCCTAGTCTAATTTGAACCCTTGTGTAGATAATTCATAACAAACATCTTCTTGCATGCCCTCACTTCGCAACTTCACACTTCCAATAGTTCCATCACACAAATTATGACCAACAATGTAATTTGCTTGATAACTGACTAATTTATGGAAATTTCATTTTTAAAGATTTTGAAGTATTTGCTAGGACGAAAGGTAATTTTTTCAATGTGGGAGAAATCTTAGTAAATAAGTGAAGTGTTCAACATATATCTTTTTCAAAGATATATCTTTGACACAGACATATCATCTGCACAACCATATCTTTTGGGAATTCGCACATGCATATGCACCTCACAACCAATATAATCTAATTTGAACTCCCATGTCTATGATTCATATCGCCCATCCTCCCGCATCCCGCACTTTGCAACTTCGTACAAGTTCCAATAGTTCGATAACACATATTCTGACCAAGGATGTAATTTGCATGATAATTGATTGATTTATGGCAATCTCATTTTCTAAGTTTCCAACACTAATTCTCGATACTTGTATTTATTTTAAGTGACAATGTTTATTATAAAAACAGGTATGTAAGGTAAAAAAGTGATTTTTTGCATATGTCTAACTTAAAAAATATTGTTGAGTTGAATTTATTTCAAGTAACAATGTTTATAATAATTTTTTTTTTAAAACATATGACATAGAACTTAGTAAAAGGAAGTATTTAGAGGTAAAGATGCAGAGGAAGAAATGTAACATGTATCAAAGTGGAGTTGTGGAGGGAAAAATGTCTAGTGTATGGATGTTAAGATGTGTGGGAAACAATGTAAAGTGTGCACAAATTAGATTTTGCGGGAAGAAAAATGGTAGACTTCCCCATACAACAGAGGTTCCTTCTACACAATGTTGAAATTGATAATAGGGTATTACAAATTAGTTAGAAATAGACTTGCTTCTTTAACCAAAGATTAGATAATACCATCTACATAAAATTGAAGAGATGGATAGTCCTAAAGCAAAACAATTCTGAAAATTTGAACTTAAAACAATTTGTAAATGTGTAGAACCTGCACTGAATAGATTTAGATAAACAATGATACACACATTTGCAGAGAGAATTGGATAAAGAAGAAGAAGGAGAGAAAGAATGAAAGAATTCTCATTAACCGTTATGAATAATGAATA
>CBVK0100005475.1:0-15422 GCA_900067695.1 Picea abies | reverse complement strand
GATTCCCCCCCTCTTCTTTGGATTTTCCAGATGGAGGATGGTATTAACCACTAACCACAATAGCGACTGATAACCCCACAACTTCCCTGGGCATTACATCTTAGTAGAAAGGGTTGAACCAACCGAGCTATCTGTAGGGGCTTGATGAAGAATTTTCTATATACATACATGTACGCTGTATATCTATATCTATATCTATTCTTTTTTTTGAAGGAAAGCTTCATGGGATTTCCCCCTCTTCCTTGGAATATCTGGATGGAGGATGGTGTCAATCACCAACATGCCTTCGGTGAATGGTCCAACCGATTGAGCTAACTGTTGAGGCTTCGCTGTGTGTATATATATATATAAGCAGACAAATAGATAGTTCTTCCACATTAGATGAAGAGTTTTCGATATACATACATGCACATATGCGCAGACACAAATAAAGATATAGATAGATAGATAGATAGATGGGGAGAGAGGGTATTTGGCATCTATTCATACTTTTTCCCAAGCAAATTAATTCAATAGGGTTAAGGAATCTATGGAACTTTGTAAATTGACAGATCTCAAGCTTCCTCATTGTTTGATCATCAAAGATCTTTTGATGACTGCTTGTTTTCTCCTCACTTTAGAGAATTGGATCTAAATATTATATAAGCAGATAGACAGATAGTTCTTCAACATTAGATGAAGAGTTTTCTATATACATAGATAGACAGATAGTTCTTCAACATTAGATGAAGAGTTTTCTATATACATACATGCACACATGCATGCCATATATATATACAGCTTTTTTTCCCAAGGAAAACCTCGCAGGCAAACCCAAGGGATGCTTCCCCACATTTGTGGATGGCACCCCTAGTAAATCTGTCGGCATACACTAGTGCACTTCAACTAGGGGGTTCGAATGGGGCATCTGCTGGCAGAGAACTAGCCAAATGCCTAGCAACATTGGCCACGATCAATTGAGCTAACCCCTTGAGCTCTCTCTCTCTCTCTCTCACACACACACAAAAAAAAAATCGTATTACTTAATTTGTTTCAAGGAGAAATATACACATATAGTTAGCAATGTCGATTTTGTGTGCATCCACTTGCCTAGAGAAAACTAAACAGCCTGAGGCAAATCTACAGGAGTGCTGGTCTATTATCTAGGCATTTTAGCCATGAAATTCCATAAGAAAAAGAAGTCAACCAACGCCTCCTCCTCTATCGAGCTCCATCACATCTCCTTTGAAGCTTATCCTTATATTCACAAATGCATATCCATTGTGATTGAGAAGGAAAGAAATAGAGGAAGAAAATTGAGTTCACGAATCATCCAAATTGGTCAACCCTGGAATTCTACTCCCTATGTTTAGGATATCTACCAATTTGTCTATAAATAGTTTATTAGGAAGCCGTTTGGCGATACTCAGATTTACAAGCGAAGTGTCATAGGCATCTTGCACCTAAGAAAACCACAAAAGTGAGAGAGAAATTTTGGTGATTGGGCATCTATTCTCCATTAGTACGCTGATTGCCTTCATGTGTCCATCCCATTCTTGCCTAGCAAATCTATTATCTTTCAATCTCCTACCCAACACACTATTTGAGGAAAACTTCCTCCATCTATTTGTGGATAATGGTTAGAAGATGAAGCCATTCTCCTATGAAAGTGGTTTTGAAGATTGATTTGAAATGGACAATTATTTAACTTGTTCGAAAGTGTTTTCTCAACAATATCAGTAATTTGTCATATTCGGAGTTTAGGAATTTCAATATGGAACAATCAAGAATCAAGGCATATGGAACAATCAAGGCTATGTTGAAGGTTCACGAATTTTGATGTAGTAAAAATTAATAGGGTATACACTAACAAATTGTCATGTTGGTTTGTCATGCAAGAATTTTTTTTGTAGGAGGTGAAGTGATAAGGAAACAACTAGGTCAAAACAAAGTGGTCTGTAATTGTAGTGGTATCAATATATGTGGAGGTGAATAACTAGAAGATGATAGACCTCACTACTAGATCATTTTATGTTTCTTGGGAGTTCAACACTTTTTATAGCTATTGCCAAAATATTATAAGGAAAAATTTATCTAATACTTAATAAGACCCATTTTCCATAAGTTGGGGGCAAATAGCATATTTTTAAGGAAAAACACTCTACCTTTGTTTGAGGTTTCATGCATCTTCCATAGGTTCCCCCACATGACAAATACATCATTACCATCTCGAACTTTGGGAAGCATCTCATTTGTTACTGAGAGCTTGATCAATATCATAGCCTCTCGATTCTTCGCATCATACTTTTCTTGGGCATCTACATTGCTTTCACTCCGGATTTCTTTTCCCAATACAAGTTTTTCCAAACAATTGTATTCAAATATGGCAGGCATCTTCTATTTCCATGATTTAAAATTCCGACCATTAAATTTTTCTTCAGTCCAACATTATATGAGATAAACTGGCCATTTTCAAGTTTCAGAAAATATTTCTGTTCTATGCCTGAAAAATTAGAAAACAACTCTTTTCTACTATCACTTCAAAAAAACTTAGTTTTTAATTTCTGCATATAAATGCACCTCTTCAATATCGTTTTGTTCAAAATTAATGTCAATATAGGCTAAATACAGTGTCATCAATCATAAAACTCACATGTATTAATTCTCCATCCATAGATTGTCTCAACCCATTTCTCTTCTCTGGTCCACATGCTAACAAGTACTTATAGGAGAATCTATAATTTTGACGTTTTGTATGTCTTAGTCACTGTATGGTTCTCGTCAAACTATACTTCAATTCCTTTTAAGGCGACAACTCTGAGATGATTTTTCTTATGGAGACTCCTTATATGTTCCTATGCGGCAAGTTCTTTTTATTTGATGGCTTATTTTTTCATTTTGTAATGGTGGCAACTACACCATTATTCTCTAATTGTGGTCTTTTCAACAACTACTTATCAAATCCTTTCTAGCGGCCCTTTAACAAATCTTGTTTTATTTATTTTTATTGTTGATTATACCTTACGGTCAAATCCCACGATGGGTATGGTGGCTACTTCTTTCTCATAGTACCGATTCTTACAATAGAAGGATTTAGACCCGACGATGGCCTCATTTACATACCCACGACAACTTCTTTCACTCCCTCTCACAGACATGCTCTGCACTTTTTTCTCTGTATCCCTGTGGCTTCTCTTTTTCTAAAGGTGGCTTATCAAATCTCTCAATGACTGCGGCTTTTTCTATGCAGTGGCATGGCCCTCCTATTCGGTGGCTCCCCTGTTCTGCGACTTGAAGGCTTGGAGATGACTCCTCCTTCCACGGAACCAACACTCACTTGACTTCATGGACTCACATATCTCCTGGCGGCTTAGGCTTATTTGACAGGTCGCAACAGTGGCAGCTTCTTCGTTTGACTACTCCTGTGACTAGTGGCGAGCGATTCAATCACTTTTTGGCAGCTCTATTTCACACAGCAATGTCTCCGACTCTACTCGATATCCATAGATTCTGACAATTTTCATTCTCCCAGCCTCTAAACCTATACACATGGGTTTTGAGATCAATCTACGGCTCTACTCACTTGACTTTGTCGTAGAGGTTAGCATATGATGCCTAGACCCTTAGCTTTGACCTACAACAACTTTCTTCACATATTGAAATTTGAAACTGCTTGCAAGTTTTCTTTTGACTAGCAATTCTTCAATCCAATGTGTGTGATTGTAGTTCCTTGGTGCCTTCTCTGATCACAACAGTCCCTCGACGCCTTCACTTGCTTCCTCAGCTTCTCCTCACTATGGCTCTACTACCATGTAAGATTCACACATGCATGGACAGGAATACACATAATAATGAAAGAGTGGATTCATTCATTAGATGATGCAATGCCTTATTACATAGTAGGAGAGAGTAGTAAGTTATGTAACTTTGAAATACCTAACTATTAACCACTACATTAAATGCCCCATTATTAAATTACTTTATTAGTGAGCGTTTATTATTCGTCTAAGTAACTTTTAATATATCGAAGTTCTAAATAGGACTATCTTTCCCAACATTATACATGTATGTGAGTCAAGGGAGGCTTTTTGGGTGACTGAAAGTGGGGTGTTTGTTGAAGGTATCAAATCATGGTAAGCAAATCTGTATTCTCTTAGAAAACAGAACCTACAGCTAATCCAAAAATGACTAAACCCCTATCAAATCTTTCAGATTTGAATCTACTAAAACTTATGTCTAAAAATTTCAGTAGTGCAAATATTGCATTCTATGAAATAGGTCAAAACAGCAGATGGACAATGATTAAATTTGCATAAACAGAATTCTAGAAATCTAGGACAGTGAGCTAAATCTGTAGTTCTAATCACACGTCTCTTTATTGCTCTAAAAGAAAGAAATTAGAGCAGAAACTCACCTATCTCAGGGAAGCACAACTCAAAACTTCTACTGTATGTTCTGTCTAGTGAAGTGACCCTATCTCTCTTTTGTAGACTAAGAGAGAACTAGGGTATACAATGAATCAGTGTTGCACTTAGAAAAAGTAAAAAACTAAACCCTAAATCCCTAGGAGAATGTGCCCAGCCTGCGTGGATTAGGTTTCCTAGAATACAATGTTCAGTAGGAGTTTACCGAGTGCATACATGATGCACCTTCCTCCTAGGAAACTGCACCTACTCTAAATCTGGGAAAAGCCATACACTTTTCTAAAGATGGAAAAACAATTCCTAAAGATAAAGATAGTGCTTAAACTAGAACTGAAAGACATATTTGAAGCATGAAAAAGGCAGTGCCTTCCTAAATTGAAAAACACCTACTAAATCGAGCATGCTAAAGGTGCAGGATGCATGCACCACTATCATAGATTCATGTAGCTGCTGTTGCGCCTCATAGAGGCTTCTTCTACTGCTGTGCCTTCACTCCAACTACCATCACATTGCACAGAAATTGAGGCTGCTGGATGCACTGTACAAGATCTGCCAAAGTGCGACAATCCGGTCATCACTGCTGAAGGGACAACATCTTCGGAGCAACAACAATAGGTAAAACTAACACTCCCTCTTTGTGAGGAAGGTGTTCTCCACCAAACCAAGTTACTCACTCTTCATCTTGATCCTCCAAAATCTTCAAGGTGTACTTCCCTTGTTCAAGGAAGACTTCATCAACCATTGCTTACATGGAATCAATCACTGATACCACATTGTGTTTTGGAATTGTCTACCAAACATCTTACTCTATCCTAGCATCTTGCCATACCTGCTCGTTAGTTGCTTAAGGCTTTGTTTGTTTTAATGATAGAAAACAGTGGTGTAACATATGTAGGAAACTTCTTAGGGGGATGACTCACTAAAGAAGATTTTGGCACTCCTACTTGCTCTTGTGCATCTTGCAAACTCTGTAAAAAGGTCTTCCTGGCTGAATTAGATGATAAAAAGGCCTCTGTTCCTTCACTGGAACTTTGTTCATCAGGGTCTGATTTCTCTTATTTCTGATCAATGTTTGACATGACAACCTTTTCTCCCTCAACCTCCGTGGCGGGCTCGTGAGACTTAGAGGACCATCCATTCTCATCAAATTTAACATCTCATCTCAGCACTTTTAATCTGTTGGAAGATAGATCTGGTAAGCCTTGAAGATCTCACTGTAACCAACAAAAATATCCTTGATGCTTGAGGGTTCAAGTTTAGTTGTCTTCTTGTTAGGCACTTGAATATAAACAAGACAACCAAAAACTCAGAAATGTGATCCTTGAAAATTCTTTCCATTAAAGGTTTCTTCTAGTGTCTTGTCCTTCATTATCCTATGAGGGACATCTGTTCAAAATGTAGACAGTTGCATTGCATGCCTTTGCCCACAGACTCATGGACAAATCCATGTTTTGGATCATTGCTTCGGCTGTCTCAGTGATCCATGTGTTGGATCATTGCCTTGGCCTGTCCTTTTTATCTCCTCTCCTCACTTTCCTCTTGAGGGCTACGTTCTGGATCTCCTCCACTTTGGATGAAACTGTATCTAGCCATTTCTCCTCTTGGATTAAATCATCCAAAGAGTCTAAAAGGTAGGAAACTTCTCAAGAGCATAGACCTCATGAACAAAAGATCCCCAAAGTGAAGAGAACCCATTTTGTGCTATGAGCTCCAACTCCTCATCTTCAACCTTCATCCTAATAGCAACAAGTTGATATCTCAACTCAGTGATCTTCATTAAGCAGCTAGCCACTGTGTCTGTGTCACTTGTGTGTGGCGTTGAGCTTGTTCCTTAGGAGCATCCTGCTGAAAATATTGACACTTTGATATAGAGTGTTCAAATCATCATACATATCCTTGGTTGACTTCTTCTCCGTGATGTGAGAGATCAAGTGGTCATTCACAAAATCAAGAATGATTATTTTTGTTTTCGTCGCCTTGTTGTTTTTGGCCAACTGCTCGAGATCGAGAGTTGTAACCATTCTTTTGAAAACATTCCAATGATCAACCTCTGCTAACAACATTCGCAGTGTTCACTTCCAAGGTGTAAAGTTGGAAGCACCCTTTAACTAGTCACACTGTCTGAGACCAAGACTAGTTATTCCTGGAGCTTGTGAGCACACCTCAAACAACAATATCAGTGGGAAATAATTTTTTTTGACAAGCTATCATAGGGTAGATCACCTCTCTTAAGCATAAACAACACTCCAATCATTGGAGTCTCATGGGCATCTCACCCACAGATCCTTCACAAATCCAAACGCCTATCTCAAGCACGGTTCTGTTAGAACATCTACCTATTGATCTAATAGTTCGTTCCCAGCGTACTTGTACCAGCTTGTAACAACAACATACTTGTAGCAGTCTCTAGCAGCAACGTACTTGTAGTAGTAGGTTGAGGGCACACTAGTAAAGCCTCTTAGAGTGGAACTTGTTGTCCTTTAGTAAAGTAGAAGAGGGTGCATGCATGCACCAGATCTGGAGTTTTCCCATTATATATCTTCTTATTTTTAGAGCAGAAATTTCAGTCTGTCTGATTGTTTGTTTTTAGTGGATTTGCTATTCTGCTGTGACTAAGTCAAGGATGATAGTGAAGGAGGCATCGTGCATGAATTGGCCATTATTAGACTGGGTGAGTTTCCCTAGGAATGGTAGCACATGCTTTACTTTTGAGGCTCTAATATAGGCATTCCTGCTCATGCAAGCAGGGCACATTCTCGTAGGCATCTCACTGTTTGATTAAGTCCACTTTGATTTAAATGCTTTGCCCTCCTTTTCTGTTATAAAAACAAGGCTTTGGGAGTAGTTTTAAATCAATGCAGTTTTGGAGCTTCATTGAGTAGAACTGATTTTTTGTAGGGATTGTAGCAGAGCTTTCTTTCAGAGTTAATTAGAAGATAGTAGCAAGTTTGACTGTCCAATTAGCCCTTTCTGTTTATATTTTTTAGCATGTATTTCAGTTTATAGCATAGATCAGATCTGCTGTCTTGAGAGTTCTCTAAGTATTCCATGTTAGGTGTTAAGCTAAGTTGCATGATACACGGAAATGGGTATGAGTTTCAGAAATGGAAACACATTGGAAATGTGCCCCACAAAAATTTGGAAATGGGAAAATGCAATATATATATATAAAATTTACTATTTTATAAATAATACATTATATTGAAACTGCCCAAAGGGGTTGGATCCAATGGTGAAAAGCGAGGAGTTTTTCACCGTTAACATTTATAATATATTTCATATATATATATATATATCACGAATCCTAACTTAGGTATAAATTAATTTAAGTTAGTATAATATCGTTAGGCTATAAGCTTTATATATATAATTTAATTTTTGTATATATAATATATAATTATAATTTATAATTTTTATTATTTATAGAGCTTATATTAACAAAATTATATAATTTAAAAATAAATTTGTTTAAGTTATACTCACACAAAATGACGAATTCTATCAAAGGTTTTTGGCTAGGTGATTTTTTCACAAATTTCATTGTTGTCGAATTGGAACACAAACACGAATCAGGTGACTATGTGTACACCAAAGTATTAGGAGGGGATGGGCATCATTGCTAACTGCACTCAAGTGCAGGCTCTGTGTGCCAAGTGGGTTATCATGGTTAATGTGATTGCCAGACGTGGAAGATTAGGAACTGTAACAGGGTGATACCCCATATTTGTTCTGCTTTACAGGTTTGTAAGTGTATTTTTCTAGACAGATTGCAATCAGTTATGACCAAATACAAACCTCTTGGCAGGTCTCATGAATTACGAAGTAAGTCTCCACAACAATCAACTTCCAGAAAACTAGGGATTATCAATTTTGAATAACATAATTAAGACCAAAGCTGCTGCCCATTGTAGTCAGTTTGCAAGGCCAAAAGAAAAGAAATATATTAGTACAGATATTCATCAAAACGCTCACTCCCACATTCCAAATCCATATCCTCCTTTGAAATATAAGCTCACCTTTCAACACTAAATTATCAAAAAAGAACAAATTTCAACATGGAAAGTGATTTACAAAAAATTAACCAAAACATTTAGCCAAAACATACTACTATGAGATTTACACAAAAATGAAACATTGAACATCCTAACTCGTCAAATTGAATAAAAGAGATTTCCCATGTTTGTCTGAACAATATATAGCAAGAGCCAAATAAGATGGCAGAGGAACATTTCATTAATGATCAGGGAACTTCTCTTGTTTAGCACAAGATATCTGCAGTTTATTTTCAGTTGTTAAACGCAAAAGAAGAATAACATTTAAAAGCAACACCAAAACAAACTGTGGTAAAAGGAATTTTTGAAGTGTAAGCAAATTCTTAAGCTCCTAGAACCTTCTGTAATAAATTACTACAAACAAGTTATAACTGACCAGATAATTCAAAGGCTGTTGCTCCTTTGATCTCAACTTGACGAACAGCAATATTACCGCGTGAAGTAATGGAATGACCAACGGCTGACTTTTCCCTGAAAACACAATGATATCAACATTGGCAAGACATAACTGCCTTTATTTAGAAAGTCAAAAACTTTTATGATGTTTACTATCCAGGGAAACCTTAAGAAGATTTGCATGCCCAATTATGAGGTTGTTGGAGTATTTAACACTAATAATATTGAAGCTAGGAATAATAAATATTTGTATACTGTGGTCACTTTATATGTTAGTGACATCTGGCCAGAGATTAACCTAAATGTAAAGGTTAAGTAGTTAAACCACCATTACCACTTAGAGGCATTGCAAATTGTAACGAGACACGAAAAAATACAAAAGAGATGTATCTGATACAGTATTATTAATAAACTCTTTTTTTTCTAATAAATTCCGTTATCCTAAGATTCTACAGAGGTCATATCAGCAGAATCAAATGTCAGGTTGCTCATCAATTTCAGATTCAGTGGCCTACTAATCAGCCATGAGACCTATTATTTTTGGCAGTAGTCCTCACCGTTGCATCTTTGGCAGATTGCAATATTAATCTCTGGCTGGGCCGCTAGACATGTTTAAGTCTGGCAAACATCCATTCTAAATGCTAGTCATGATCTTGTTCACCAAACAACAGTGGCACTATAGGCAAACAAAATTGTCCCATTGCTGCAAATCATTTTGAGGCAGCAATTTCCGCCAGGTGCACCAAGTAGACTGAACAGCTTCAGTCGTTGAGATGCAACCACTTACTTTTGAACACTAACCATTGAATGAGAAGTCCATTGCCCTGGATTGGACTAATCCAAATGCAAACACTCCTGTGTCTACTGTACTACCTAAGCTATTTTTAGCACTATAAAAGCATGTTCCTGACATATTTCCTGACACTTGTAGTTTCAGCATTAGTCCTGTTTCATCCTCTACAGCAATTGCCTTGTAAATGCTGTGTTTATGCCCTCATTACAAGCATTTGTCATCACTGACTGATTATTCACCAATGCATAGATTTCTTGCTATAATTTCGCCTCTGTATTTCTATGGAATCAGTAACCTATATCATGAATGATGAATGTGTAGAGAGGTCTCTAGTTTGGACCTCTGATGTAATCTCGATTCTCAATATAATAAATGCAAACTGGTTATACTAATAGATTTATTGTTATTTGATTTTTTCTAGTCTGTTCATGATCCTTTGCCTTTTGTAAAGTACTGATGATTTGAATTTGGTGCTACTAAATGTGAACTAAAAATAACTAGGAGAGTGTTTGTTAAGGGCATTGGAACTCTTGTCTGCTCCAAAAATATTTGTAGCAATATGCGTTTAAGTACTTATAATGTGGTCATGTATCAATCGCATCTTGTACTTTGTTGACAGCTATATGCAACATAACAATGAAAGAAGATATGAATTAGTTGATAGCATTGGTCAATATAATAATGCAATAATAGGAGATGAATTAGTTAACATCTGTTATACCTACACAAAGTGATGGGGCAACTTCTAAACGTGTAATCATAATCACATGTACACAGGGCATATCTATTGCAGTGATCATTTCTATGATATACATGTTGCCTTGATGAAAGCAATCCTTTATTTAAATTCCAAACGGATTTCTTCGTTGAATACAGCTCCCTCTGTTCTACATCTAGAAAAAAATGGACATAGGAAACGCATGTAGACATGTGCAAGTAAGCAAGAGAAGGCACAAAATATATAGAAGAGACAAGACAGATTAGGAGCAGACAAGAGGAATATATAATAAATTAAGACAACATATAAGTGTAATGGCATACAACCACAAAATTAAGGTCACAGCCCAAGTTATTGTGCACAGGAAAAACTCAATGATAGATGCACAGAAAGCAAATGTGGTGTTGAAAATAAGCATGAAAGTTTTGATAAAGAACATAGAGACTGCATTAAATTGAAAAGGCAGCCCTCATACACTAGTCTCCATATTAGTCGGGCTCCATTAGAGGTATTTTCCATGATGGCTCCATGCCAATACAGCCCTGAGGAAGTGTAATTCAAATATCTCCATGTTGGCCAAGAGGGTATCCATGTCAAAAGTATTGTATATACCCCTTGTTATCCCCCATTTCTAGGGATAACTAAGAAGATGATGTCTCGAGGCCCGCAGGTTGCAGACATGGAGTACTGAGAGACAGATTAGCAGGCAAAGCCCTTCACTCACTGCACATCACCATCCGATCGATGACAACAACATCCACCACACCCAACTTGGCTCACAAAGGGCTACAGTTCTTGCTCCATGAGGTAACAAGTCCGGTGTTGTGGTAAGTGTCATTCTAATAAATGAAGCATTTGAACATGTTGCAAAGGATCATTTTCTTGATTTTGAAAACGTTTGCTTGGAAATTATGCCTTTTGCCTCATTTCACCTTGGTGGTTGAAAACGTTTGCTTGGAAATTATGCCTTTTGCCTCATTTCACCTTGGTGGTTGACATGTTGTCCTAGCAAGTGGGTCACCCTTGGGTAAAAGATTGCTACTAGGGGGTATCCTTGAAGGGCCATCGTACCACTCCCGTCCATACTTAGCACTTTCCACACTCATCTCCCTTCTTTTCCTCATCTTTTGGGTTTTCGGGCATTATCGATCCAAGAAGGGCTTATACCTCATTTCATGGGAAGAGGGGCCGACTGCCTGGAGGAAGATCGTAGCTGCTATAAAAGAATAAGAAACTAATGCTAAAAAGAAAGTGAACAAAACAAATAAGGACCCTTAAAAGCCGGTCCAACTTGAGCTCTACTTACTCTGTGCTCGCCTCGGTCCCAAAATTAATGCTAAAGCTTGGAAACCCTTAAAGGGGGACCTTCAAATTTGAAAATTATAAATGATAGCAGGGATTGGAAAGATGGTGTTGGCCACCTATTTCGACTAGGGGTCAACGCATAGTTTTAAAAACCGAAACCGGTACCGGAACTGGTCGAGGGTCCAACCTGAACCGGAACCGGTAATGAACCGGTCGAATCGGTTTCAATGAACCGGTTTTTTAAAAAATACATAAAATATTTAAATTTTAACGAAACAGGTTGGATGATGTGCCCCCTCTCCTTTGGACAGCTTGGATGAGGGACGTTGCCTTTGGAGGAATTTGAGTATCCTTAGGAGGTGACTCGCTAGTTTTCCAGCCCCAACGTTTGCCTTTGGAGGCCTTATCCTTCTCTTTTGAGGCATGACGTCACACTTGGAAAGCTAGGGTTTGATGGTGATGGATGATCTGATGATGACTTGCCATGTTTTGATGGAGGAAGACCCTTGCACCTTGAAGAATTGGCCTTTGGAGGCCCAACGTCTCACTCAAATAGCTCAACGACTTGCTCATTATGCCAAAACGTCACCCCTAGATGGCATGACGTCATCTTTTAGGGCTTGCTTTTTTTGTAAAATTAAATTAGAATTTGTAAAGGGGCAAATTAGGAGGTCATCCTCCCTAATTTGTGTTTTACCCTAAATTAAGTGGACAAATTGTTTTTACAAGGTCATGTATAAAAGGAGACCTTGTTATTTTCATTTGACATACAACACATGAGAATTACATAAAGTTTGGCTGAAATTTTCGCCCCTCTTGGGCAAATCGCACTCTCTCTCATGTTATTTTGGATGCTAGTACTTGTCTCTTGTGGAAGAAGTGGTGCGCTATTTCTCTTGGATGCTTGTTCTTGCTTTGTGGTGGAATATTCTTGGTAGAAGAAGGTTTATCTTTCTACCTATTGGAATTGGTAAGGAAATTTTTGCATACTGTTGGTTTTTCTTCTTGGTCCATGCTTATTCTTGTCTAAATCCTTCAAGGAGTATAAAGGCGTACACCCTCCACTAAGATCTATCACTTTTGTCTCGGATAAGTTAACTTGAAAAGGTTGCTAGGAGGAGTAAAAAGGCTTACACCCTCCTAGATTTACCTTGCTAGTTTTGTTTGCCCTAGGGAGTAAAAAGACTTTGTTTGCCCTAGGGAGTAAAAAGACTTACACCCCTAGGGACGTAACACAACTAGCCCCTACAACAAGAGACCCCATAACCCAAATGATAAGGCACTTGTCTATTTTTCAATGAAGATCTAAAATCATTGCATTGGTATATGTGAAAAATAGAGATTTTGCAATAGTCTAAGTTGGAAGTTGTTCTTCATGTTATAAGGTTGCTTGAGCCTCTAAGGCGTCTTTTTTAGCCAAGTGATTCACTTGCTGTTATAAACTAATTGCTACATCCATTAGGGCTGTTGAAAAATCTCTTTCATCATCTTTTACTACTCATTCTACTGCTGAAAATTGCAAGTAGTTGGTGCTAATTATTCTCCTTGTTAAAGTCTTTCATTTGGGTGCTTTGCTGGTGAATTTCAGTGGCTAGAACTCGGTGTTGTAGCAAAATTTTGCTACAGCCACAAGGCTGCCCTAATATATTGTTGATAACATCTTTTTGCAGCCCTATTTTGCCATCAAAACTTGTGTTTAACTATTGGGATATTATCTACATGTTTAGGGCTTGATTACCCAATAATTGTTTGATGTTTTGGATGGTTAATTTTCAGCTAGTATCATCTCTATTTGCTAATCTATATATTTCCATACTACTACAATTCGGGAAAGCAAGCTTATCTTGTTGATCCCCTTTGATATAAGGCTTGGTTTATTATCTTTTGTCTTGTTCCAGGCAGGGCTAATATTGTTTTGCAGGTACCAAACACTTGGCAACCATCTTCCCCTTCACAAGATTCGTTTCCAAGCCTTCCTTCATCTCCAAGCTTGACCTATAGGGGTTTCACCCATCATCATTTCACTTTCCATTTCAATCCCCCTAGGGTCACCAGGATTCCCCCCTTGTGGTGATTTCATCACCACTAAAGCGAGGGGAGTGTCTATCAAAGGTGTCAGTGGGTAGGTACTCCCATAGTTGTCGCACTTCCGTGGATTAGGTTGGGCTTTGCCCAATCTATAGATTGTGCGATAACACCCCTCATTTTGCTCCATTTCCTCAACATCCTTACACTCTCTTAACATGCATGAGCATTTATTGCAGCATGCTTCAGTGGTCTTTATGCTTCATAGGAGATAAGATAAGATAACATAATTTTATTAATGTCCAACAAATGACCACAAATAGGTCAATAGGACTGTTAAGTACAACAGTGTCGATACAAAGTGGGAGCGCAAGAGCTACTCCTGTATAAAGCAAGAGCAAAGCAGATCTAATCTCTAAGAACTAAGATCTAAGCTCTAAGAATGAAACTGAAAAAGAAAGCCATCTGAAGAGGGAGAGATACAACTGTGTGCATATTGTTGAGAGCCAAAAACTTCTAGAGAAATGCCATATACAAGGGTACAAAGGAGAAAATATCATGACCTACTGGAGCTAACATCCAAGACCAAGGAGGGAGACCAAGGAGTATGTCCCTCCTCCAATCAAAGAATCTCAGCATGCACACCTCTCCTAACACCCAAGACCGCACAGAAGAATCTGGATAGAAGACTAACAAGATGAAATTGACAAACTGAGTTGCAAAATGTGTTGCTGCAAGGAAGAGGTAGCTTGTCGTTGGGGTCTAGAGGAACTCAATTGTTTGCTCATGTGACATGAGCTATCCTATTCTCTAAGACAACATCTCTACCGGGATCTCGAAGTAGGATGACTTGTTGGTAGAGGGTGTACAACACCACGAGGTATCCTGGATATGGAAGCAGAATGGTGCTACTCTTCGCCTACCGCTTGGTGCCTCTGTCAAAAGGGGAACACCGGGAAGAAAGATGTGATTGTCCCAAGGGTGTCCAGCCAGGGCCTGTAGAACCTAAGATCCAAGTCCAAGGGCCTCCCTTGTGAACAAGGCTAGGTATCTCTTGTCTGAATATTGAAATAAGGTGGAAAGGGAGCTTTGTGAATCCCCTAAAAATGCGGTAGAATTGCCCTCTAATATCATAATAAATGGAATAGTGAAATACGAAGTGCTCCTTGTTACCCCCCTCACCTAGGGGTAACTACAGGAGATCATGTCTCATGGCCTGCAATGAAGACAGTGATCCTAATGATGATGATGATGATGATGATCAGTATTCTCCACAAACGGCAACCCCTCAGATGCCTCCCTCCTCATTCAGCTTAGCATCAGCGTGGTTCATTGGATGATGGTGGTCCAGCACGTTGTGAGGTACACTAGTCATTGTTTCATATAAAGTGTCATATTTAATGCAGTAGGCATTTAGGTGAGGATCGTGATTTGAAGTCAAATAATGAATCATACGCTTGGAAGTTATGCTTTTTTCCTTGTTTTACCTTGGTGGCCATCATTTGTATCCTAGTCCAGTGTATGTCACTCTTGGCGAACAGGGGTACTACTAGGAGGCTTTGATAGGGGTAACATACCACTCCCCCACATACTTAACAATTTCCATCCTGGGGCCTTCTAAAGTGTACTAAACTTTGGTAATGGTTGAGGTTGATGCAACTGCTAGAAAAATAGAATAAGAAAAAGAAAGAATGTTATAAAAGAAAGAAGAAATGATGGGATAATAAATG
>CBVK0100005474.1:0-15422 GCA_900067695.1 Picea abies | reverse complement strand
GAACTCATGAAACTCAGGGTAACTCACCTCTTGTCCAAAATTGAGAGGCTAAAGCAGAGGAATAAGGATACTTTCAAAAGGAACAGACAACTTCAGAGGACTGCCAGAAAGCATGTTATAATCAACAGAGTACTCAAGAAAGAAATCCGGAATCTGAAGAAACAGGAGAGGCTACAAATGCTGGTTGCAGCCGCTGCAACCCTCTGATTGCTACCAATCTTTGACTTTTGTTGCCTGAGGACAGGCAAAGACTTCAGTGTGGAGGCATGTTGGTCTCCAATTTTGATCATGTTTTTGCCTATATTATACTCTACAGACCTCCATTTCTATACCCAGTACCGCTCCTTTTGGCCTTGTTTTGACATAATTGACATCTCCCTACCATTCAATGGGGCTACTTAATGTATCTTTACGTTTCAAGCTATTTTTATGCATTTTGATGCTTTGAATTGATATTGGAACTAATGTCGCTTGGGTTAGGTACCACTTCTATTTTTGGAACAGGATTGCCAGTACCAGGTACCGACTTGTACCCCATGGAGATACCAATGAAGCCGCTCAAGATCTGTGCGTTATGGTCAGAATGAGAGACAGAGAGATTCACATGACAGATGGAGTCATCGCTCACAGGATGATTGAAGGCATAATGATAAAACTGAGTCGTTGATTCTTCATCGTTCACACTTCGTGACACTATGTGTCACGAAGATGTGAAGACCGTTTTAAACATTGATTCCAAGCTATTTTCGGATCGGGGATCCGTTTGTCTTTATGTATTTTTCTTTAGACTGTTATGAACAAGGATCTAGATATAAACAGGAGATCACTCCTAAGAACCGGTTGGATTATGTTATGTCGTGGACACATGTTTCTGAATACAAAACTGTTGTTGAGTTATGTTACTTGACTGATATACGATTTGAGTATTTCTTTCCCGAGTTAATGAAGCATGAAGTTTACATAGTGATTACATAGAATGATATAGTTGGTCCTGGTTATTCCTTACAGCGTTTGTGCCATTTGGTTGGGCCCGCCAAACAGGTGCAAGTCGCTGTTTTACTTTGTCATAGATTTAGTTATTTCAGTGTGTTAGTGTTTCCTTACATGATAGGTTACAGTTTCAGAATTAACTTGTTCAAAATCGTGTTTATTTATTCTTCAACCGAATTATTCCAGCATACTGATATCTTTTGAGTTGATGAGTATTGAATGCATGTTTGATTCCTGTAGGGTTTAGAGCACGAACTTGTTTTGATTGGTTTCTAGTTTTCAATTCGAACATAACTTAGAGTTTGAGTGAACTTTGCTCTATTAGATAGTTAGTTACCCTGCTTAATTAGAATAGTTAGATTACAGTTAAATCAAAGGAAGCTTCCGGTACCAGTAGGGTAAGTAGGTTATTGCTCTGTTTTCCTGTAGACATACTTAGATTCATTTGTAATGTTCATATTAAATGCATTTTAGGAAATACTCTTTTTGTCATGGCTTGAATCGAAATGGTGATGATAGATGAGTAAAAGTAGTGGTGGAATAATCTTATGAAATCACACTTCTGCATGGAAATAGAAGCACCAGCATTTAAGCATAGGACTGTTTTCTGTTAATGACTTAAATAGGAAATGCTAAGTTTCAGGATAATCATTAAGATTCAAGTTCTCAGAGTGAGTTTGTGTTTTTTGCTAAGGATAGCATTCAGATAGCGATTAGAGCCTTACCCGCACATACAGTGTAGCAGCTCAAAGTTTACCAACCCTGGTTTGACAATTTAGTGTTTCAGGTCATTCAAATCTTCAATTTAGTAGCCTGACACCAACATACAAGCGATCACCTATGACAGAAAAATAAAATACATCATGAAGAGGATCACAAAGAAGAGAAGGCTCAAGCTAGATAGCTCGATTCTCATCACTATGGAGGAGAACTTGCTCAACACTGAACACACCAAGACACCTAATCTTATCAACACAGGGATGGCTATTATGGATGCCATGTTGGACAGAGCAAGGAGGGATGAAAAGGAGTTGGTCATCGCGCTAAAGGAGTTGGAGCATCTGCTCCATTTGGCGAAATACTATCAAGCCTCAACGTAGGCCAAGGTGTTCCTGAGGAGTGAGTTCCAGGACGCTTATACAAAATTCACATGTGAACGACACCTTTTCACCATAGGCATAACCGATTTCTAAGAGGACACCCTTATGGCACTAGCGACCTGCAAGGACGTGGAGAGGTGGTATGAGAAAGCTCATGAAGCGGTAGAAAGGATCGATTACATCAACTCAATACAAAAGAGTCGAGATGTTGAAGAGCACAGTATTTAGGTGCTAAGGGATAGCAACATAGATCATATCATAAAGGAGGTCGAATACTGGGTAAAAATGACCCAAGAACCTCAGCAAGAGATTTAGGAGAAGTGGGACAAGTGTGAAAAGACCTGGGAACATATCAATCGGGAGATGAAAGGCATCAAACTCCCAGAATTCGGCTCACCCAAAGACTTTGTCGACCTACATGACATAGTCAAGTTACATGCAGAACAAGACTCGACATGGACAACAAATATCACAAATGTGGCAAGCATGGCGCTAGGTCAAGTACAACAATTCATGGAGCATCCAATTAAGGCTCGAGCAGTTCTGTAGCGGCTAAGTATTAAAATAATCAAGTACAAAGAATGGGCAGTTGAAGTGCAAGAAATTATTTCAGCCCCGATGGACCAGCACAGGTTCTCGTATGCCAACACATGCGAGGAACTCTTCATCAAATGGTCGGAATATGAGAAGAGTCATCCACTTCAGTAAAAAGATATTTGATGATTCTCAGAGAACAGAGAGATTAAAGCGCCACGTGATGATATTTTGTTTTACTTAGATTGCACTTGTAATATATATTTTTAGTTAATGATTCATTATAAATAAGGGGATTGACCTTTTAGCAAAGGTCGATGGTTTTAGAGAGACCCTCAGTTTTTGGAACTGTAAAGAATTATTTCTGAACTACCTTAATTGAGAAGTCATGTTTAGGACCAGAGACAAAATATTGTTTTCATCAAAGGTGTTATATGATTGGATTGGGGAAGAATTACTTCCAACTTTATTTATGTAATTGATGTTGTAACAAGTAAGAGTTTTCTGAATCTATTGATAAGCTATATGTTTCAATATTTTTTGCAGTTCTTGTTTTTAATGATGGAAATCAAATCATTGTGTTAATGTGTGATTAATAATTAGAGAAAAAGGAACTATTTATCTTCCCATCATCTTATTACATGAGTATTTTCTTTACGATATTTGTATCTCAATCAATAATTGAAATAACAAGTTAATGTATTAGTACTAGGCTTGTAACATGTGTGAATATCTTTGTCTGGATGCTTGAGCACGAGGGCTATCCCAAGATCATCCTTCTTCAGTAGTTTAGACTCCATTCCATCGATTGGTTTATACCAGCATATATCACTTTATAAAACTTATCTAATAAAGGAAAAGACAAAAAAAAAAAACGTTTAAATAGAAGAAGGAATTTTCATAAGAAAATATCTTGTCAGTCACCACGTAAAGCCCATCGATTAATTAGCTAGATCAAAAGATCTGGAGAACCATTCCACCATCAAAACGTTGTAGAGTCTAATTGGGCCTTCGTGACGGGTTTGGTTCCTGCTGTTGAGTTAAAGGGATTTAAGACCCCTCAACAAGTAACCCTCAGGGATTGTGTGTGTGAGATTGATTTTTGTGGGTTTGTTGCATGCATGTGTATCCACTCAATTATCAAGCAAGGATAATACTAAACTAAAGTAAATTGATGATGATGATTAACATCCACTAAGACCGAATTGGTCTATCAAACCTTAAGAGGGTAAGTGATTACTTGTGATTCTTTAGAATTTTGTTTTTGTGCTCGAAAAGCATTAAGAGAATCTTTCCAAGATCACCATACTTTTGTTGAGTTAAGAGGTTAGAAAAGTTGGTAGTGTGACACATATTTTGAAAATGAGATCTAATATGGGTATAGACTGGACAATCATAATAATTATAAAAAATAATTGACAATAATAATAATAAATAAAATAAAAATAAACTATACAAATTTATAATAAAATAAACAAACATAAATCCGTTTAACGAGACAGTTGGCACTCTATACGAGTCAGCAACTCCTCATCAAGTCAGTAACTCCTCATAAATAAGGTAAGGGGCAAGGGTAAGGGTATGGTGGGTATTAAGTAAAGGGTAACAGGTGTATGCTCGTAAGTAAAGGGTTCATAGCATGCCTCCCCTACAGGGCATTCCTGGCTGTTGAGATGGTTTTCACCATTGGTAAGATGCTTTTCTCGAACCTGTCTTACTTTCCCTGTCCGACTCTCATCTTTCTCGGAAAATCTAGGGACAAGTTCAACGTCTCCATGCAATTGAGAAGTTCTTATTTCTTTCTTTTTCAAAATAAACAAACATAAATCCATTTGTAATCATAAAACTTTTAAACATGGAGAAAATTAAATTTTATTTTTTTGAAAACATCTCAATTATAATTATAATTATAATTATAATGAAATTGTGTTAGTTTACTTCACACTTTCATAAAAATAAATAAAAATATGCCATCTGATTATAATGAAATTATGTTAATTTACTTCACACTTTCATTATATATATATATATATATATACCTCATAATAGACTCACTTCTTTTTTTAATAACAAAATTTAAGTCTTAATATCCCACCTTACCTTTTTGATGTATTGGTCGTGTTAACATTACTTTTCTTTGAACCTCTAAATCTCTTAACCTTTCAATCTCACACCATGAAATCCCAAAAGTCAAGGGTTTGGTGATTTTTTCTTAAGTTGAGGTAATTGTTACTTTTGAAACTGATAGCTGAATATTTTGGTTTCTAAGAAGTTAATCATACTTTATAAAACAAATGTGACTCTCCATGTGGCTTTTAAAAAACAATGGATGATGGTTAATATATTGTTCGCTAGCAATGTAAATTTTGTTATCTAACTTGTGATCAATGTAAATCGTAAATTAGCATTATAGGATAGTTGTTTATAACATTGCTAAGTTTTGTTATCTAACTTATGATTAGTAATGTAAATTGTAAATTTGCATTCATTTATAACATTATAGTAATTGTTTTGATATATTTTAAATATATTATAATTGTTGAAAATATTGAAAATGATGAAAATAGAGAAAACTTTTTTCTATCATTTAAAAAAATATTTAAAATATTTAAAAGAGAACAATGTTAAATAAATGGAGACTTAAATTTAACCACCAAGAATCAATTATAACACTAATCCATTAACATATTTTTTAATAAATTTAAAATAACATGTTTTATGTAATACCTTTAAAATTAATTCCTAAAATTATAGGCCAGGGGATGCTAAGGTTTCCAAAAGATTCAATAGGCTTTGGGTGGTTAAATTATGATTGATTGAAGGTGACATAATACGGACATGGGTGGTTCTTCAAAATATCTTCTTGATTTCCTTCTTGGGTGGTTCTTCAAAACTTTTTGATATTTAAGATTCAAAATATTTTGTTGACAAGGAGTACAAGGGAGAAAATGTGGTAGAAACATGGTATATTGTAAATTACAAGCATGAGAGATGATAGGGTTTCCAAAAGATTGAATATTATTTTGGTGATTGATTGAAGATGTCCCTGTGTTATGATTGATTGAAGATGACATGATAGGGACATGGTTCTTCAAAACATATTCTTGGTCTCCTTCTTGATTAGATGCACCTTTTCAGATGAGCCTTAGATTTACCTTTTTATATCTAATCTTTAAAATATTATATTTTGTTGAAAAGGACCATAAGGGAGAAAATGTGGTGGCAACATGGTATATATTAAATACATAAGAGAAATAAAATATTCCCTAAGATCCTCTTGTTATCTAATGGTCCCTTAATTTGAGGGATTTTAAGAATTATCTTGTCTATTTGATTCACTTCGAATTAACCGATGCATTGGATTGAGATGCAAGTGAGGGTACACTCAACTCACCTACTATTACATGTATGTAGATGATATTTGGGAAAGTCAATATGCCATTTATTAAAGATTCATGTTGCTTGCTTGTAATGTGACTCTTATGGACTTTTTTGGTTTTTCCATTATTTGGGAAAGTTAGTTATATATATATTTATTTATTTATTGTGTGTGGTGAGATATGTTGATGTTGAGTGGATATCAGGGTATCATCTTAATATATCAATTTTTTTTTAATTATTCCAATTGAAAATCAATGATAATGATTTAAAGTGAGTGCATTTAATAATAATAATGTTTTCTATGCACTTTAGGAAAGATGGAATTATCAATATGCACTAATTAATTGATTATAATAAATGTGAAAGATGATATTCATACATTACAACAAATAAATTAAATTAATGGAAATAAATGATATATTGAGGATGTAAATAAATATGGAAGTAAAATATGTGTATATTTTTTTTATTTAGATTATTCTTTAAGTTAATTAAAATAGGTATTAATTTATTGTTGTTAATTGAGTTTAGCTTGTGGTTAAGAGGAGGAATGTTATTCTCTCTACATGAGTTTAAATATGGGTTGTGACAAGTTTGCTTTTTGTGAGTTGATTCTTGATTGAGGTTTTTCATGAGCCAATTTTTTATGGGGTTGACAAGGTACCAACAATCTTATTTTTTATTATGGACTTGAGAGTGGGATGGAGTACATTACAAGGAAAAGGAAAAAGATAGCAACACATTGTATATGTACATTTGACAAATCCCCTTGAGTATGGGAACAAAGGATAATTGTACCCCACCTTTATTTATTTAATAGTAGGTGGATGGGGTGAGTGGGGATTTTCTTGCACCACTTGTGGTATCCATTTACCTCAGTTGAGGGAGAGTCATGCATGAGAGGGAGTGTGAAAAAAAGGTATTCAAGTTTTTGATGGGTGTGTTGGTCGTTCCAACTTGTTTTTTCATTGTTGGTCTTTTAAATATACTAGACATTCTGTGTGGTATACTTATTGGAATAACATTTTTTTTTTATCATTTAGTATTATTGTATTTGTTTTTCTCTTTTAGCTATGATTATAGGGATGATCCAATATAATTCATATTATTCTTGACTTATTATTCCACCTTAGATGTGTGAATGATCCTAAGAAGGGGGGATGTTTTTCCACCCCTAGATGGGTGAAGCACCCAAGATAGATGAGTAGTGTCTTTTCACGCATATGGTTTTGGAGATATAGTTGTCAACAAAACCATCCAGGGAAGCTTGCACCAATACTATAATAAAACTTTCTTGGCTCTAGGACCTACCACCATACTAAATTCCATTTCCTACCTTTTTGGAATCTCTCCTTCTAATGTTTTGGACCTTAATTTGGTGCATTTACTTACACAAGTCCATGAAGTGGGTCTTGGAGTGAAATTAAACACAATGATAAGTTACTAGTTGTAAATCTATAAATAAGAAAAACATGAAATGCTCACTTCAAATTTCCTTCTCCTCATCTTCTTGATAGCATATGTTTCCCTTGACCTTCTAAAATTTCTATTTACAAAATTCTTATAAGTCTTATTATTTTGTTGCATGATCAATAAATTGTTAGGTCCTAGATTTTATCATATAATTCAATGATTCCTTGAAGGGTATAGTGCTCGGGTTTGTAAGCTTTCTATGTTATGGGATATTACTTTAAATTTATTTTACAAATTGATTCAACAATTCCAACATTGTTTGTATTGTTCTTATACAATTGAATAGTATACAATTCTAGTTTTTGAATCTAATATTATATAATTATAGATTTTGATTAGATGCGTGTTGTAGTAAATTGCAATTTTGAAATTGACTAGTTTTTTAATCGAATATTATATAATTCTAGATTTTTATTAAATGCATATTATATAATTCTAGATTTTAATTAGATGCTTGTTGTAGTAAACTGCAATTTTAAAATTGACTATTTTTTACATTTCTTACATTAGTTTGATTGTTGCTCACCCTAATGTAACAGTTTATTGACTTTGTAATGGTTTAATGGCTTGGATTTACTATTACAACATTGATTGTTGGTTGCATAGTTACCACACTCACTGTATAAACTTTATGACACGACCCATGAAAAAAAACAAAAACACCTTGATTTGAGAAATCCATGATTTGAGAAATCCATATTAGATAAATGGAAATGAATGTAATACCCAAAAATAAACATTAAATATTGTAAAACTCCAACTTCATCCATCATATGTTCCTCATGCACAAATCCATATTGGATAGATGGAAATGAGTGTGATACCCCAAATATTAAATATTAAATAGAGTAAACATTAAATATTGTAAAACTCCAACTTCATCCATTCTATGTTCCTCATGCTTAGATAGATGAGGAACCATTTAACTTAAAAGAATGTTCACACAATGTTTATGACCATGATTGACTTCATATTCACAATGACCACGTCACATACCATAATAGGTACCATAAATTGTGGTTCAAAGTATGAGTTGTTTGGAATAAGGTTTACGAGAAAATAAGATTTTACAGGTGTAAAAATTATTTTAAGATGTACAACTAATATATTTAAATTGCTATTTAAATTAAGATAATTTCAGTTCAATTTTAATATGCATAACTTATATACATCAAATATGAAAAAATATAAAAGGGAAATTATTTAATCTCCTTAGTATATGTTATATAAAGTATCTCAAGTACGAATAGTTCTTGACTTGAGGTAAGGCTACAAGATAAATCCTTCTTTAAGTTCAATAGATTTAGGATGAAGATGAACCAAAATGATTCTAGTATCTCCATATTCCTTGTCTTTTATTTTCCTACATTTTAATTTAGAGTTAATAACATGTTAAATGGTTTCTTGCATTCATTATAAATTTAATGTTTCAATTCTTTAGTTAATTTAAATGATTATTATGCTTGATCATTGCTAATTGGATTAAACTTTGAATTAATGATGCACAAATTTTGCAAGTTAAATATACATTCATTGTTCCAATTTTAATTTTAAAAAAGTGTGGTATGTATGGTCTTTGCACTGTGGCATTAGATTTTTGTTGCAATACTTAAATTTTTGGGAAAGATTATTTTGGAGGATGAATGATAAATTTGGGTTGTCATAAATCAATTACATAATGATTGGCTAAATCAATATAGATTGAAATTTTTTTCTACTTTACAATATCATGAAGTAGGAGCATCTGAGCTTCCAAATCTAAGACCTAAGGAGCAGAACTAGGGGGTCTCTCAAAGTTTACTAAACGAGTTTGTTCCCTAATGAAATGTTTTATTTCTTGAGTCATGTGCATATATCTAGAAGAATGAGACTCTTAAGGAGGATAATGGTTGGTTTCTAAATATTAATGCAATTAGTGTGAGAGATTTGAATGTAATCGAGACTACCTAAATAGGATAGATCTCAAAGACAGGAGTTGAGTGATTATAGGATCTTAGGAGAATATTATGGATCTGAAGTTTGTATTAGGGTTTTGTTGAGAATTTTGTGGATTTGAGCTAAAATTAGCTTCAGACCATGTTGAGTATAATTGTAAGCCTATGGGCATTGTATTGAGTGGCGAAATACATGACTAATCAGGCCAGAGAGAGGAAAAGACCTATTGGATGAGACCTAGGTCTAGGAGGCATCAAATCTTGATGTAATCTATGTACAATCTGTGTGTATTAAATTAATAGAGAAAAGGAAGGTTTATTTTTAGCTTTGTCAGAAGGAAGCCTTTGTCTAATTGGATAAATACCTCGGTCATAGGGTTATTAGGATATGTTTACAAGTTTTAACAGGCCAATATATATATGAGGAATTGTGTGTTGCAAGTCTCGGTTCAAATTGCAAGTTTGTGATTCGAGTAAGAGAGTTACAATCGAAACTCTCACTGAAGGATAAAAATTGTAAGGATGATATGAATTGTGGAATCTATTCGATGATCATCGATCATTCAAAAGATCGATGATCCATATCATATTGAGTTTAAGGAGGAAACTATAGAAATCATTGGATCCATGTCGATGTCATATTGATTATTAGATCTAGTCATAAAATCAAAACAATCAGAGTTTTTTTCCCAAGGTTTGATTAATTCCCAACCGTCAGATCACAAATGAGGTGTAGAAGCAATATCGACCCTTGAATTGTGATCAAAGAAGAGAAGATCAAAATATGTAGGTTTATTTTGTGTGGAGAATTTGATCATGATTTAATTCTGGGTTGGGATGCGAAATGACCCTAGTCGTTGAAGGTATTGACATGCGTCAATGTAATAAGGATTTTGAGGGTCCTTTACATGGAGATTTGAGTCAAGGACTCAGACCCCGAAATAATTAACACATGGTCATGTGATTGGATTGTATAGTGAATAGGATCTTATAGTCGTAAACTTAGAGCCATAGCCTCCTCTGCACAATCCTATGGTTATAGAACGAGTTTCTATAGGAGGAGAGGGAAATGACTACTATAGCGCCTGTAAATAGAGAATGCACCAGAGAGTCGTAGAGATCGAATTAACTAATTGGAATTCATGAGGTATAATGGATATTTTAGATCCTCAATACATAACAGAGAAGACATCGGAGGGAACGAGAAATTAAATTGATCAATTTCATGTGATCAATGTAGGAAGAAACCTGATCGAATATTGAAGGACATTGTGTAGAGAAGATTTTGGTCTTTTAATAGACTACAAATAGAGAAGTATTTATTGCAAAGATCCTTGGGAAATCCCTTTGAGGACTTATAGAGAAAATGGAAAATATGTGAGCTTCCTAACTGTGGGGTTTGACCCGGGTTAGGTCATCATATCGATAGGAAATTATCATTTTGGATGAGTTAGAAAAATTGTCTCCATAATTTGTTGTGAGATAAGAATCATGGTGTTCCTTCCTATGAGTGGTAATTGTTGAGAATTGAATCCCTACATAAATTGATGTTTTGTTAGGAACCTTTTTTATTTAATTTTTGTGTTTTAATCATCAATTTGTGCTTAAAAAAACCTTGTCTATCATACATAACTATGTAATTATTACTTAACATGGTAATAAGGATTACTTAAAATAATTACAATTCTTAAAATTGGTCTTACCTACTGTTGCACTTTTGACAAATAACCTATATGTAGTACCTATACTACTAATTGTAAGTTTAGATTGCAAGACTTCTTATTGTATTCCCTTCTAAATGAGGATGTTTAGTAAGTAGTTTATGTCTAGTAGTTATGGAATAATGTTTTATAAGTACACTTTTTTGTTAATCTCATTGAGTTACTACATTTCTATTGTTATATTAGTATTTTCCTTATTGACCCTCTAGGCCCTTTAATAATAATTGTACCCTTTGTTTCCTCTATATACCAAGGAGACCTAGTTTTAGAGATCATATCATATTGTGCATTTGTTATATTGTTAAATGAGGTTGACTCCTTAAAGAGGATTCAAATTCATTATTCTCTCTCATTCTCAAGTTGTGGAGTCACTTCTCTTTCTATTTTTATGTTATTTTGGTGTTTGATGCATAAAATTTGGAAACAAAGGATATGATCCTTGGGTTTATTTCCTTCAAATAAATCAACTTGGTATTTTTACTATACCTTTTTCTAGGAGGTTCCATATAGTGATTGTTTTGGGAGCTCGAAGAGACATAGTGAAGTACTTGTGGTAAAAATTTCAATTTTTCGGTTCGCTATACTTTTGGAAATACAGGCTATCAAAATTAGGGTTTTTTACTAATACTGAAACTAATCTCAAATAGTTTTTCTTGGTAAAACAATCATATTTAAATCTATAAAAGTACAAATTGAGTGCCAATAGTTCCATTGGAAAGAAAACATATCATAATATTTCAGATCCAAATTTTAGAAGTAGATCTGAAAAATTGGACACGTGGTAGGTTGTACAAGTTCACTCTCCTGAAAGGGAAAAAATAACAATTTATGGAAAAGTTACCATAACTTTCTCTTGGAACATTGGAATTTGTTCAAACCCATGGAATTAATATAAGACATATTAGGCTATTTAGAGCTAAGGTTTCATAGATACTTCATGAGAAAGGTAATCCAACAAGATAGTCTACAAACGAGGGTTTTTAAATATATGTTAACTTGACATTAGCTTAAATTTTGATTGGAAGATCTATTTTTGGTGATTCAAAATATGTAATAAAGAGAAAAAAGACAGGTATTATTGTTTTCTCACATGGAAAAGGGAACTGCAAAAAATATACTCTTGCTAAACATCTAGATAACACATCCATGACTCCTGAATAATGTGAAGAATTAGGGAACCGAGTATCCCAATTAAGAAACCAACTTAATGAAATGGGTGACAATGTGTTGAAAAGGTTTGATTTGGCACATTTGCAAGAAATCCTTAAAAAATAAATTGAATATAAAATGGAAAATTTGATGGATCAAAAGCTAGAAAACTGGATGGATCAAAAGATGGAAAATTGGATGTATCAAAAGATGGAAGTTGAAGATAAAATGGAAAAGTTGATGGATAAAAAGATGGAATGATTACGAAATTCCATGGAAGTCATTCTCTTACATTCCATATATGATGTGTTCCCTAAAAGTGATATTGTGACCTAAGGAAATCATGAAAATAAGGAGAAATTGTTTTTTGAACCCTAGTCACATATGGGGAAGATTTTAACACATTTGGAGAAGACGAAGATTGATTATGAGAATCATAATCATTCATCACTCCAAGATCTGCATCATTAGGGGTTCAACTCATGACCAAGGAATTTATTAATCCCCAAGATCATATGAGGAAGTTTTATGGCAAACTTGCTAAACATGGATATTCCAAAAGGAGAAATTCTTTGATCTACACCAAGTGCCAAATTTACAAAAGGTAATATTATTGATTGATTTTGGTAGTAACCATAACTTCATTAAGTGAAAATTAGTCAAAATTCTCAATTGCTTGATATATATAGCACCAAAATTTCAAGTAAGTGTCATAGTATTAGGCTCATTATGGGGGATTATTTATTGGAAAGTTTATTTATTGCAATCCAAATGGGTGGTGTTCTAAGAATTGGGAACAATGGATCTGAATGTTTTCATGAGATTTTCCTCAGAAGGAAAGGAAATTGAACTCAGATGTATTGAAGGGAAACCCTCTAAAGTGATAATCTCTAACATCATGAAAAAATTACTAAAAATGGACACCATAGTGTAGCTACAAAATTGTGCTCACTAGATGTTCAAACATATAGACACTCTATTTCTATGGATCTCCCAAAAGTTATTGATAATAATTCTAGGGTATTTGGAGATGTCCCTAAAGGTCTTGCACCTAATTGATACCATTACCATGTTATTCATTTACAACTAGGAAGTGTACCACCTAACATCGGACCTTATAGGTACCCATATGCACAAAAGATTGAGATTGAGTGTATGGTTTAAGAAATCTTAGAGGGGCATCATTCAAAGACTAACTAAAGTTCTTTGTATTATCCAATGGTGATTGTATACAAAAAGGAAGATTCATGGCCCATGTGTCCATATCATAGAGATCTCAATAAGATGACCATTAAAGTTAAGTTTCATATTCCTATCATTGATGAATTATTAGATGAATTGCATGAAGCAATTTTATTTACTAAGTTGGATCTCTATTATGGATGTCATCAAATAAAAATGAGGCAATAATACATCCCCAAAATAGCCTTTAGAACACATGAAGGTTATTATGATTTTTTGGTGATTCCATTTGGCCTTACTAATGCACCTTTAACATTTCAAAATTTGATGTATTTTGTTCTCAAAACCTTCCTTAGAAAATTTGTTTTAGTATTTTTTGATGATATACTAATATACAAATAATCTCGGGAAGAGCATGTACAACATGTTGACATGATCTTCAAACTATTAGAGGAGCAACAAATATACACAAATCCTTCCAAGTGTGCCTTTGGGGTTCAAGACGTGGAATATTTGGGTCATATTGTATCTCATGAAGGTATCAAAGTGGACCTTGACAAAATTAAAGCTATGATGGAATGGGTAATTCCAAAAACCTTGAAGAGTCTTAGAGGATTCTTAAGATTGATGAGACATTACCACAAGTTTGTCAAGAATTATGATCAAATAATAGCACCTCTAATAATATCGTTGAAGAAGGAGGTATTTTATTGGACTTAGGAATAAACCAAAGATTTTGAAAAACCTAATTAGATTATGAGTATAACTCATGTCATGGCCATGCTTGACTTCACAAAAACGTTTATTTTGGAGTGTGATGCCTCAAGGAATTGCATTGGTGTATTTTTAATGTAAGAATGAATGTCCCTTACCTTTAAAATCCACCAATTTAAAAGAAAGAACTTGCTCAAACCAATTTATAAAAAGGAAATGTTGTCCATATTCTATTCAATGAATAAATGGTGCTCTTACCTAATATGGAGATAGTTCAAGGTAAAAAAATATCATGATAGTATGAAGTACTTCTTCGAACAATGATTATATTTAGAAAAGAAAAAAATATGGGTTCCAAAGATGATATGTTATGACTTTGAAATTATCTATAAAAAAGGAAAACAAAATGTGGTGTCAGATGCTATTTCAAGGAAAGAAGAAGAGACAAAGGGATTACTTTGTGTTATTTACATTCCATAATATAATTAGGTGGAAGAAGAAATGATATAATGGAAGAAAGATCAGAAGGTATGCAAGATCATTCAAAAACTACAAGAGTAACCGAGTGCATTAGATAAATTTGTGTGGAAGAATGATTCATTGTGGTATTAGAATCGCCTATATATACGTAAGAATTTCCAAATTTAATAGGAGGTACTTTTAGAATTACTCACGTCTCCTAAAGAAGGACATTTAGGGTTCCTAAAAACTTACCATAAGATCAAGAAGGAGTTTTTCTAGGAAGGTCTTAAAACTGATGTTCAAAAGTTTATGGTTGAATGTTTGGTTTACCAACAAAATAAGGGAGAGATAGTCAAGATATTGGGTCTTCTACAACCAGTATCCATATTAAAGCCTTTGGCTAGATGGGCATAGAGATCCTCACCCAAGTCCTCAAAGAGATGAAACTTGGGGTTGCTCTGGCACCCAAGTTGGGAAAGTGGACGCCTTGGGCATGCAAACGTGCCAAGGGGCTTTCCCAAGTATGAAGAAACCAAGAGATTGGGGTGCACCAACATGGGGGGCGTTGTTTATGGATAAATCCGTAAGTGCGGACACAAACCGATCTCCCCAGATCCACCTGGATCTGGAACAAAACGTGACAGAATATACCGCTTTCCCTAGATCTAAAGTATTGAATGAACAAGAGAAAAAGGATGATGTACTTACTTTATAAAAGCTCTCCTTAATCTTTGTTGTTCCTCGCTCTGCTACGATGCTCTTGCGTCGTCCAATCACAACAA
>CBVK0100005473.1:0-15423 GCA_900067695.1 Picea abies | reverse complement strand
GATCTAAATATTTAAAATTCAGATTCCCAAACCTCTCATGCCATAACCTGGACTCTTCATTGGCATGTGTTAGAATATATACATAATCATATTTATGAGTGATGTGAGAGAATGTGTACAACCTGGAATGGTGATTAACCTCACCATTAGCAATTTTTGAACCATCTGACAAGTCGTAAATAATAACTAATCTTGGAGTGAACTCCACCTTCTTCCCTAAAATTAAATGAGTGATATGATAGATGGAGAGAAGATTCATTGAAAGCTTCAAAACATGAAGTACATCTTGAAAGAATCCATGGTCTAGATCAACTCTATCCATACCACAGACCTCAGGAGGATAATCATCTCCCATGAAGATCGGTGGTCCAAAACAAGTCTCCAAGTATGAGTTCAAAACATGAAGTACATCTTGAAAGAATCCATGGTCTAGATCAACTCTATCCATACCACAGACCTCAGGAGGATAATCATCTCCCATGAAGATCGGTGGTCCAAAACAAGTCTCCAAGTATGAGCAAATTTTATCTGATGAGGCCATGTGATGGGTAGCCCCTGAATCAAGCACCCAAGCATTAGCAGAACATGAAATAGCAATTAATTCATGACCATTACCTATTTATGATGATGGATTTTTCTTTTCATTATCTGGAATACAATCCTCAAGGTGATGTTGCTCAAGTGTTTATTCCATGATATCTATGTTCTTTTTCATGTAAGAATTCTCAGGATGGAATCCCCTATTATAGTAGGAACACTTTTTCTTCTCCTTCTTTCCTTTTGATGCCTAGGATCTCAAACACTCATATATATACTTTTGATTACCTTCCTTCTTATTCTCTTGGTCCTTCTTACCCTTGTTCTTCTACTTATTCTTCTTTGAACTTCCTTGAGTTGTAAGCACATGGGGCTCATAACACTTAAGTACCCCTATTTGGATGAGATTTGTTTTCTCATGGATAAGTGACTCCATGAAATCATATAGGGATGGGATCTTCCATGTAGACCCCATAGCTAACCTGGTAGTATGAAAATAAGAAGTGTAGACATAATACCTTGGTCCTAGTTTGGTTAGAATTGAAAATATTAATTGTTCATCTTTCTTATCAATTCCACAAGCCTTAAAATAAGAAAGAAATGTTTTAAACTTACAGAACTAGTCCTGTAGGGTCTCGAAATATCTTGGATTCAATGCATGTATATCATTCTCCAACTAAAAACCTCTTAAATTGTCTTTCTTTCCTATAAAATCCTTCAACTTTATCCAAACATCGTTAGGAGTCTTTCAAGTATCGACATGAAAGAGGAGATCTAGAGAGATGCTCAATCACAATATCTCATAGGCTTCATCAATTATGTTGATGTATTTTTATTTCTCTATGGCTGAAGTAGGCTTGGCATCAGTCCCCATAGTGACCCTATACAAACCCTTGCTTCGAAGTAGAAGCTCTATTTTGAGATTCCATTCAAAGTAGTTGAAGGTTGTCAAAATTACTGAAGAATATGGTTGATCCATAATTTTCTATGGGTTGTCCAATCTGATATATAAAATTGCAATAAAAGTGAATACTCCCTCACAATAATGGCTATGATACCATGTAGGATTAAACCACAATCCAAGACCTAATTGTGAGAAGGAAATAATTAAACCACAATCCAAGACCTAATTGTGAGAAGGAAATACTACACTAGTTAATTTCAAAAGAGAGAGAGAGAGAGAATTTATACATAACTTTATTACCTAGGTCTATGGTTATGGAGCATTTACCCTGCACCAGTCTACAGTTTTTGACAGATCACTTACCTCCAACCTACAGTTAGGATTTTATCCCTTTCTTTCCATCTCTCCGAATGACTTTTGCCCGTCCTGTTTCCCTGTAGTATTTTCTTGGCGTTTTCCTCCCTGACGCCCTTACCATGGATGCTTCCCTCCCACAATCTATGTTGTCTTCTGGCATCTACAGAGAGCCAACCTTGTTGAATGTCATGGTACCTAAGGAACTAACAGATGGAGGTTTTACTAAACAACTGGTGGAGGTGGGGTTTTCATCTTTGCTTCTTCCTTTTTCTCCTTCGATTGAACTAGAACCCCCTTCTTAGTCCCCTTTGCACGATGAATTTCTTTTTGGAGATTTCATCGAAACCTGGTTTTGGGGGATAAACATCACTCTGGTTGGCTCTTTACCCCCTCTTAGTCCACACTGGGCCGCATATTTAGACTAGTTCAACCAAGCCGAAGGGGGGCTATTACAATCTCCTTTTGCGTCCCATCGCGAGACTCTTCACCCTAGAATTGACGCAAGTTTTCCCATTTACACAGAAAAGGGTCAAGGAATTACTACTCCCTTCCCCTCCAACAAGGGTTTCATCTTAGCCGTGTTAGAAGCTGATGAACACAGAGGATGCGACTAGATACCCCTTTCCAGAGAATGTTCAAGGAAGCCTCTTCCTTACTCAGATGACAGGACGGTTCACAGTGGCACATGATCAAGGGCAGAAGGATCCAGGCTTAAAAGGAAAAACCTAAAATCAAAAGGAAGGATTGGGAACCTGGCCCTCAGAGAAGACGTTGAGATCAGCTAGGTAACCCACATGGAAAATCAAATGCTAGTAGGATATGTCAGTGGAAGAACATTTTCAATCAGAACTATTCATGATTGGATGAAAAATGCTTGCAAGTAAGACCTTGGATATCTTCCGGAGCTTGTGGAGTTAAACATGAATTGGTATGATTTCACCTTCCAAAACTCTGAGCTCTCAAAGTGGGTGTTGGGGAAAACTTGGAGCATTAACAACTCTCCTCTTCTACTCAAACCCTGGAGCCTGCTCTTAGATGCAAGTACAAAATGGTTTGATAAAATTCTATTTTGGGTAAGACTACCTGCGCTTCCTTTCCATCTCTAGACCTTTGAGCATTTCAAAAAAATTGGAAACTTCTTAGGAGACTTCTTGGATGCGGACATGAACTTCGAAGAATCAAAATAAAGGAAGTTAGCAAGAATTTTGGTCAATTTAAACATCAGGGAAATTCTTGGCGAAGAGTTTGATCTCAGTTGGGGAGGATACAACTATATTCAGAAATTGGATTACGAAAATATACCTTTCAGGTGTAGAAGGTGTCATGAGTATGGCCATCTGATTAAGAGTTGTAATCTTTCTTTAAGAACTAGAGGAACAACATACATTGGGGGAAAAGGAAGTTCACAAAACATGTCTTCTACTATTCCTTCCTTCGTTGACTCACAGAAGAACCAAGGCTGTCAAATAGATTTTATTTTGAAGGACACGTCTTTGGAGCGAGTAGCCCCCTGCTCAGATATTCTACCACTACGACCTAATCCTCGAAGCCCAACCATGATGGGAACATCCTCTCTTTTCGCTATGGGTATCTCCTCTAACCATGCTCCCTCCATTACTATATTAATTAACAATTTATCATTAAATGGTTTAGAGTGGTTGAGAACCCCTCTCTTCCGATCTCACTCCTCTAACCATGCTCCCTCCATTACTATATTAATTAACAATTTATCATTAAATGGTTTAGAGTGGTTGAGAACCCCTCCCCTCCCCCCTCTCTTCCCTCTCAATAGTCTCCCCCCTTCCTTCATTGTCTTCCTTGCTCCCTCCCTGCCCTCCAACCACTCTACTCTCCTCTTCATCTGTTCCTCCCTTGGCTCTGCTTTCTGCACCTGTTGAAAAAGACTCTTCTTCATCCTCTTCAGCCACTTCCACCGGGCGCTACTTTTTAAGATCTTTGAGAAAATATCCTTCTAGGAGCTTAGCCATGGATCAACCCCCAGCAGAGAAAAGCAGAAGAGGAAGAAAATATTTCATATCTAAGGCACAAAATAAAGCCAAGATCGACCTTCTAGCAGGGAAACAGGTCTTTAAAGAAAGGGTTCTTAGAGCAAGGGGAGCTCTGGGAAAGGGGCCTTGATGAAATTTTGTTCTTTTAACTATAGGGGATTGACTGGACCCCTCAAAAGACCAACCCTTAAAAGGGTGATTCTTTTAGAACACCCTGATATCCTTATCCTACAGGAAACTTTGGGGGAAGGAGATGAAGTAACCTCCAAACTCTCCTCCTTACTCCCAGACTGGAAGTTTATAACTCTAGACTCTATTGGAAGGTCAGGAGGATTGGATATTAGATGGAACTCATGCTCTATAAAAGTCATCAACTCCTGGGGCTTTGATTCTAGACTTCGTATAACAGTCATCTCGGCGGATTTGGAAGAACCTCTCAACTTTTTTAACATCTATGGACCCTATCATATCAGAGGCCCCTATTGGGACAATTTCTTCTCCAAATCTTTCTTAAAAGAAAAACTAGTAATCATGGGAGGGGATTTAAACTTCTCTTTTGGTTTTTCAGAAGTTTGGGGCACTCATGTGAGAACGGACCCTTTGACTAGTTTCTTCACAAAAAATATGGCAAAGTGCAACTTTCTGGATATTGAGCCAGTCAAACTCAAACCAACCTAGAGAAATAACAGAGCGGGAGAAGCCAGTGTAGCCAAAAGATTGGATCGTTTCTTGATAAAGGATTCTCTACTAGAAAAACCCCTATAGATGAAGCAGTGGATCAGACATGGAGGAATCTCAGATCATTATCCGATATTTTTTGAATTAAGAAAAGGGGCGAACAAGCCACCCAACCCTTTCAAATTCAACAGAACATGGCTCAATGATGACACTTTCTTAAAACTGGTCCAGGAAATTTAAACACCCTATAACCCAAAAAGGAACTCCATGGTTGGGTTACACTTTGTCAAAAACCTTCAAAGACTCAAAGAAAAAACTAAGATCTAGGCCTATCAAAAATCCCTTACGAAGGACTTGGAACTAAAAGAACTGGAATTAAAACTAAAGATCTTATTGGAGGAAGAAGGTGGAGGTTTTTCTACGTCATAAGATAAAATAAATCTGATCAAATTGGAAGAAAGGAGGAAAAGACTAATTAAGAAAAAGCAAGAAACGTGGAGATTAAAAAGCAGAGGCATTTGGTTGAAAAGTGGAGATGAAAACACAAAAAAATTTCAAGCTTATGCAAAAGGAAAGAAATGCTCTAACACCATTTGGCATCTTAAAAATCAATATGGAACGCAGGAACATACCTTTGAAGGAATGTCAAGAATCAGAAAAAACTACTTCCAGGAACTCTACAAAGAGAAAATAAGGCTACTATTGAACAATTAATCCGAATGACACAGTACTTCCCTAGTTTTGCAAATGAGTAGGATAACATAATTCTTATGGAGGAGGTAACTTTAGAAGAGATAAAAGAAGTAATGAACATTTTTCAAAAGGACAAAAGCCCAGGACCAGATAGATGGACCATTGATTTCTTCCTAGGCTTCTTTGATCTTCTTGGACAGGATATTCTAAGACTAGTTGAAGAGATAGGGTTAACAGGTCAAATGCCACTCAGCTTAAACTTTACCTTTATAGCCCTTATCCCTGAAAAAGATAATCCAGACTCTTTGGATGACTTCAAACCTATTTCACTATGCAATTGTATCTACAATATCATGTCTAAAGTATTAGCAAGAAGATTAAAAAGAATCCTCTCTGACAAGATATCACTTGAATAGTTTGGTTTTCTAGAGGGAAGACAAATCCATGAAGCGATAGGGGTGGCTCAAGAATCTTTACAAGTTAAAAAGTGTAGTGTTGAAAATCAACCTCTCCAAATCCTATGATAGAGTAAGTTGGCTCTACATACGACTCCTCTTAACTCACCTAGGCTTCACAGTACCTTTGATTAGATGGATTATGTGTTGCATTTCAATTGTTTCTTTCTCAATGCTATTAAATGGCTTGACAACGCCTTTTTTTAGATCAGAAAGGGGCTTAAGACAGAAATTCCCCCTTTCCCCTCTTGTTTTTCTTCTTGTATCTAAATGACTAAGAAGGGCTCTTGCAGTAGAAAAGTGTTCAAGATCCTTCCCAGGAATAAGTATAACCACTTCTCTTTAAATCACACACCTTCTCTTTGTGGATGATATTCTTATCTTCACCTCAGGGACCAAAGTGGAGGCCGATATTTTAAAGAACATTGTAAATTTTTTCTCCAAAGCTACTAGAATGATAATTAATGAAGGGAAGTCCACCCTTACATCCTTTTGCCTCTCAGAAAATGAAAAAGGATGTTTTCGACAGTTTTTTCCCTTTGAAGAGAAAACTATATATGAAGGTCCGAAATACTTCGGTTTTGTTTTAAAACAAAATTATTACAGGAAGAAGGATTGGACTTGGCTGTAACACACCCACGATGACAAATAAAATTTTCCGCCTTTCTCAAGGGATAGAACCCCCAAATTCCTACAAGGGCCTAGCACAGGTGAGCTCTTCCCTTATCCTCCTCCATGTGACCACTACCCGCGACCATAGGCTTAACCTAAATGGCATGTCATGTTTCGCGACTTCAGAACTTTCGATGCAAGGTGCCCCAACACCTCCAACTCCCGAGTTTCGAAAGGGATTAACAACAGTTAGCTCCTTCCTTTGGCCTCCGTCCATGTGACCATTTACTATGACCTGGAGCCTAACTCCAAGGCGCGTCGGAACTTCGGATGTTGCGAGTTCGCAGAACTCTTACCTCTTATTTCCTAAGTCATGAAATCCCGACAAGGTTAGATTTACGGTTCAACTTCCTCTTTCAATCAACAACTGTGATCGTTTCCCCCCCTTTATTTTTCTTCAGCAACCTTCGCATAGGACCATATGCGATGACCACATACCCAGACTACAGGTGGCTAGTATGGAACTTCGGAACCTCGACATTCAGGGTTCTTACTCACACAATCCATTCTCCCCAGTATACTAAACCTTGAAGTGAAGGATCTGGTGCCCCATGTTTCCTATCGCCAATGGCTAGGATGAACTTTGGTACTCCAGCCTTCGGGAGTTTCTATGATTCTTGCCTTCATAATCCCCGACGTGAGAATCAACAAAATGTTGATATTTCACCGTGTGTCCCTTCTGATGGATGACTCAGGTCATATCGCGATTTCACGTATCGCGAGTTCCTAGAGCTCTACCCTTTGACTTATGTGATGTGAAAGTCAGTGAAACATTGATCGCTCACTACACGTCCTTCCCAGCACCAATGGCTAGGATCAAATCCCCTATTTCCCTTGCAACACTTCCGAAGTTAAAATACTCAAACTATCAGTTCCGTTGCCATCTGTCTACCCTGATAATGAACGGTGCCGATGATATCAAAACTTCAAGACTTGGCAAGGTCCATTCTCTTGCATACTTTCAAAGGGCTTAAACCCTGTGCACCTTTTCTGAACCCAACGGCTGTTGGTCCTCACACTCCAATCTGATGGCCCAAATATGATCTCCTCCTATGCTTTGGCTTTCTCAAATATCTAAGTGCCAAAGGTTATAACCTTTGATCCTTCGATGAACCCTAGACTTCAGGTCTCATCTGAGTTTCTAAAAACTTTATCTCTCTTGAGCTTCTACACTTAGAATAAGTCCACTCCAGCTCACTCCTTGTACTAACCCACTCATGTCAGATCGACGGTCAAGGAGGGTCCTGATAGATCCTTGGATCTACGGACAGATTTCATCACTGCTTGTGAAGACTGAAGGAGTCGAGGCGTTAACACTTGCACTCCCTTTTCAAATCTAATGGTCGTGACAGGACTCAAACCCTTCTGAAAGGATCTCGTCCTCTCGTCTTCCAAACAAATGGGTATTCCCTTTTGATATTTGAAACTCACTATCCTTCTTAAACTTAGGCAATGAAATTCAACCCCTCGGGGCTTTGAGCTCCCAAGGTTTTGAAACCTTTGAAATTAACTCAGGATTCCTAGACCTCAGTGACATGAGCCTTCAGATGATTCTTGGGTAATTATCCCTACTCTCAGTCGAGCTTCTAGATATGACTCAGGTACGGTTCAAAGTCCCTTAGATTACTGGCTTGAATGAAGTGCCTTCCTAATTCATTGAGCTATGAAATCTGGGACAGGGGTAAGGTAAACTCGTGAGTTTACTGTAATGGTAGACATTTCAAGGAACTCACTTCGACTCTGGGATGTGAGGTAATTCCCCGGGAAAGGTGCCTTTGATAAATTAAACCAGAACATAATGAGACTCAAGTAGATGGGCCTCAGACCCTTCTGAAAGGATTTCATCCGCTCGTCTTCCAAACGAATGGGTATTCCCTTTCGATATTTGAAACTTGTTATCCTTCTTAAACTTAGGTAACGAAATTCAACCCCTCGGGGCTTCAAGCTCCCAAGGTTCTGAAACCTTCGAAATTAACTCCTTCTTTCACAGGATTCCTAGACCCTGGTCACATGTGCCTTTAGATGATTCTTGGGTAATTATCCCTACTCTCAGTTGAGCTTCTGGATATGGCCCGGGTACAATTCAAAGTCCCTTAAAATACTAGCCTGAATGAAGTGCCTTCCTAATTCACCGAGCTATGAACTCTGGGACAGGGTAAGGTAAACTCATGAGTTTACTGTAATGGTATCCATTTCAAGGAACTCACTCTGACTCTAGGATGTGAGGTAATTCCCCAGGAAAGGTGCCTTCAAGAAATTAAACCAGAACATAATGAGACTCAAGTAGATGGGACAATTCTTAAGGGAATAGACTCGTATTTTGGACTTATTTGTTCTGTACATAAAACGATTATGGACATATAAGTATAAACATGCATCCATTATTTCCAATCCAAAACACAAGGTAATCACTTCTATACAAAAACCATTTATGAACGTATAAACATGAGCCTGCATCCATGATTTTTAATTCAAAATACAAGGCATAAAACACTTATCAGAACCACAAGGTGTGATGCAATTGCTGAGAGGGGTTCTCGTTTCCACCCAACCATAGGCTTAGTCACTCCCAATGGATTTATCACTGGCCACCCCCGAGCTTAGGCCATGAATCTTTGAGATTAAATTTCTTACTTCCAGCTCAATGAAAGTTAGGGACGAAGGTTACTCTCCTTCTCCCTATACAGGAATAGATGAGGATGAAGGTTACTCTCCCTCTCCTAAATCAGTCTCCATTCTCTATGACCAGAACTCACTTTTCTCTTTTGATCCTTCCTCAGACCTGAGAGTTTCCACTCTTGTCTCTGCCTTCTCCACCGACCACCCCCCCATCCACCACGCTTCCCTTCTTTCCTTCCTCATCACGGTTGCATGTGGCTCAAATCCCCTTTGTTTGTGGTCAGGTCCGGAAGCCATACTGATGGGAAGTTTTCCCCATCCCTCATTAACTTTTGAGGAGGCCCTTCACACCTACCAGCCTGACGGGAATTCATTCTTGGTCAGAGGGTTGTTCTGATTTGAGCAACATTAACTCTAGCATGGTACTGGTTTGGTAGAAGTTATTGCAACCATTCTGGGTCCCCTCCACCACCTTTTCATTAGCAATCGTGGTCTCTCTTTCTTACCATGTCCCCTCTCTCAACAGTCATGCAACATGTTTCTATTATCTATTAAAATAACAGGATTTACATTCATCAAACTTTATACAAAGGTCCACAAAATTAAACACTCACACTTTGAGTTTGCCATAGTTCCTGGACAATAAAGTAATATTTACAGACTAGGGGGGGGAAACAGGGTGTTACAGTTCCCTCCCCTTTAAAGGAATCATTTTCCTCGATGTTCTATCTACCAATATGATATGTATGTATAGGAGTAAACAAAATCAGAAATGCCTGCCTCATGGCATCTTCCATTTCCCACGTAGCCTCATTTGGGCCAAAGTGTTTCCATTGCACCTTGACCCATGCAACGGTTCGATTCCTGAGTGATGTTTCCTTCCTGTCTAATATTCATTGGGGTTTTGGTAGGAATTATCCATCCAATTCCACCTGGATCACAGACCAGTCAATTATATGATTAGCATCATGTACATATTTCTTCAATAATGAAACATGAAAAACATTATGTGCCTTTACAGTGGCAGGAAGTGCTAGCCTATAGGCTACAAGTCCCACTCTATCTAGGACTTCATAGGGTCCACAATACCAAGGTGCCAACTTGGCACAGGCTCCCATACTCAGGGAACTCTTCCTGGGTCTAACTTTGAGATAGACATGGTCTCCGACTTTGAACACTCAGGGAGTTCTCTTTTTGTCAGTGTAACATTTCTGTCAGTCCTGAGCAATTTTTAGATTTTTCCTTATCAACACTACTTGTTGTTCCATTTCTTTCAGCATGTCGTGTCTGATTGTAATTTTGTCCACTGGATTACTCCAACTGATTCGGATCTTGCACTGTCTACCATAGAGGGCTTCAAAGGGGCTCATCTTTAAGGATTCTCAATAACCGTTGTTGTAGGAAAACTCTACCAAGGGTAGGTAGTCTACCCACTTCTTAGGCTGATGCATTACGTGCATTCTTAGCATGTTCTCTACTATTTGGTTTACACTTTCTATTTGTCCATCAGTTTGAGGGTGATAGGTTGTGCTGAACAACAATTTAGTCTCGAAACCGACCATTAGGGATTTCCAAAAGTTTGAAGTAAATCTGGTATCTCTGTCAAATACAATTTCCTTGGGCATGCCATGCAGTCTAAATATCTCCTTCATGAATATTTTGGCAATATCTATTGCCTTGCAAGTTGAAATGACAGGGATGAATGGGGTAGACTTACTTAGTTTGTCCACCACGACCATGATGGCATCATTTTGCTTGGTCGACTTTGGTAATCCGTTGATGAAATCCATGGAGATGGTTTCCATTTCCATTCTGGAATTAGTAGGGGTTGTAATAATCATTTTGGATGTCGGTGCTCTACCTTAACTTGCTGGCATTCTAGGCATTTATCTAGATAGTTAGCTATGTCTTTCTTTAACCCAGGCCAATAGATTTTTTTTCTAGTGGCCGTGATCATCTTTCAATATCCCGGGTGACCAGTATATGGTCTCTTATGCAGTTCATCCATTATGAACCTCTTCAAGTTGTCATAGTTCGAAATATACAATCTGTTTCTGTAATTCAATAGCCCTTCCTCGAGCATTTGGTAACCTTTGTACTCCAGCCATGTAAGCTCTTGCCTTAGGTATGAAGTCACGGTCTTAAAGAATGCATCTGTCTCTTGTGCATTTCTGATTCTCTCCCTAACATCCGTTTTGCAGGTGATCACTGCTGCTAGATGAATCATTTTTATACTTCTGCTAAGGGCATCGGCCACCCTGTTTTCCTTTCCTTTTATATGTTTTATTTTGAAATCGAATTCACTTAGGAGAGCCATCCACCTCGCTTTCTTGGCATTAAGTTTTGGTTGATAAAACAAGTGTCTCAATCCACAATGATCTGTCATAAGCACAAATATTCTACCCAGGAGGTAGTGTCTCCACATTTTTAAACCGTGTACTATGGAAGCCAACTCTAGGTCATGGGTCACATAATCGATCTCATACTCATTTAATTTCTGGGACGTATAGCATATTAAATGTCCTTCTGTCATAAGGACTCCTCTGAGTCCTTTCTTACAGGCATCTGTACACATAAGGAAATCATCACCCGGGTCTGCAATCTTTAGCACGGGTGCATGGGTCAGGAGGTATTTTAGTTCCTGAAATATTTCTTCACATTTTGACATCCAAACGAATTTAATCCCCTTTTTCTGAAGGGCAATGATTGGACAACCAATCTTGGAAAACCCTTTTATGAATCGTCTATAGTATCCTGCTAAGCGCATGAAGGAACTAATAGCAGATACATCTTTCAGGGTAGGCCATTCCATAATGGATCTGATCTTGTTATGGTCTACTACCACCCCTTCCTTAGATATGACGTGGCCTAAGTAGTGGACTTGCTTCTGAAATAAATCACACTTGCTAAACTTAGCGTAGAGCTAATGCTCACTTAGTACTTGAAGTACGAGTCTAAGATGTTCTTCGTGCTCGTCCCTATTCTTGGAGTAGATTAGGATATCATCAATGAAAACCAATACAAATTTGTCTATAAATTTGTTGAGTACATTATTCATTAAGCACATAAAAGTGGCGAGGGTATTGGTTAACCCAAATGGCACCACCACAAATTCGTAGTGATCATACCTTGTCCTAAAGGTTGTTTTGTGGATGTCTTCATCCTTAATCTAAACTTGATGGTAGTTTGATCTTAGGTAGATATTTGTAAAGATGGATGCACCTCCCAATTGGTCGAACAGGTCATCGATTCTTGGTAAGGGGTACTTGTTCTTTATGGTTTCCTTATTGATTTTTCTGTAATCTATGCACAATTGAAGTGTGCCATCTTTATTTTTCACAAGTAGGACAGGCTCTCCCCACGGAGATACACTGGGTCGGATGTAGCCTTTGTCCATCATCTCCTTTAGTTGTAGCTTAATCTCAACAAGCTCTGGCGTGCTCATTCTGTATGGCATTCTAGATGCTGGTACTGCTCCCGGTGTAAGTTCTATTGAGAAGTCAATATCCCTTCTTGGAGGTAGACCTGGTACTTCTTCTAGGAATATGTCCTTGTATTCTCTTTATATGGGGTGGTCCTCTAGGTTTTGTTTGTCATTTTCAATGGATTCCAACACCTGTATTTCATATAAGGAACACCCTTTTCTGCAATACTTCTTCATTTGAAGGGTCGATATTTGTCTCACTAAGATAGGCTTCTGAATCCCTTGGAGGGTCATCTTTCTCCTTTCTTCATTTACACATTCTAAAGTTTTATGATAACAGTCCACTTTAGTTTTATGAGCATCCAACCAGTCCATACCAATCAACAAGTCATAAGATCCCAAGGGAAGTATGTTAAGGGTCGCTCGGGTGGGCAATCCACCTATGATGAATTGGCAGGCTGGTATAGTCTCTTCCACCTTTCTTTTGGTCCCAGTGGCTAGTTGTACCAACCATGGTTTAACATGTATAATTGGTTTCACTTTACACTTATCGATAATCTGAAGGGCTACATAACTCAAATTAGAACCTGGGTCAATTAAAATAGAAATTGGATGGTTGGTGATCATACCTTCTAGCTTCACTACTGAAGCTTGGTGGTCGACTTGATTATTGTCTAGGGCTGCATAAATTCATGGCATGCTCCTAGCCACATCATTGACAGTGGTAGCTTCTTGGATATTGTAGAGCCCCTTATTGTTTTGTTGTCTTTGTGGGCAGTCCCTCAATCTATGATTTTCTCCACAACCCCATCATTTTAAGGGTTCCTTCTTTAGGTTATCAGTCTCTATGGGGGTTGTCTGAAAAGGTTTATTTCCACTTTGAGAGGGGAAATTTTTTTGATATACATTTCTAGCAGGAAGGCTCCCCCTAGAATCCTTTCCATAGTTCTTAAATCTTGAAGAGTTAAACCTTTTCTTCTGGAATCCTGAACTATTATTTTTCTTCTAGTCCTCGTGGGGTCTTGTCTTGCTCCCAAACTATTCATAACAATACCTTGCCTTCCAGATAGCTTCTTCTAAGGTCCTTGGTTCATCGAACTCAATCCTATGTCGGTAGTTCTGAGGTAACCCACTAATGAACTGCTACATTTTTTCTTTTTCATCTTTTATGTAGGGTACATACCTCAGTAGTTCAAGGAATTTATTGACAAATTCCTCTATGGTGAGTTGCCCCAGTCGGAGTTCATAGAATTCCTTAGTTTTCCCATCCATGTATTTTTCTGACAGATACTGCTTCTTGAAGTATTTCTCAAATTGTTTCCATGACAAGTCCTTCTCATGGACTCCTTTCACATTCCTAAGGTCTTCCCACCATATGGAAGCCTTTCCATTTAGCTTGAGATGGCTATTCAAGCCTTTAAGTTATCGGAGTAGTCATGGAATATGAAATACTTCTTTAAACCAAGCAGCCAAGCTTCCACCTCTTCTCCCTTCTTTATCTCTCCATCTAAAGAGGGTGGCTTGGCTTTCTTGAACTCTTCAGGACCACATGTTTTGGAACGCTTTTGTTTCTTTACTTTCTTCTGAGAATGCGAGTTGGCCCTGCTACTAGAAGACCCTTCGGAGTTATCAGCTTCCTTTCCAGAGGAATCTCCCGATGAGTGTCTCCTGCCTCCAGGTTGGACCTTCTTTGCAGTACTTCTCCCAGTGGGATCACTTATGGAGTCATGTTTTCGGGTCTCAGGTGGAATCTGACCTCTCTTCTTGTTTCGTCAATCCACATGACTGGTTGTGGGTTCATGTTGCAGTTGCCTTTGTATGTTGGATAAGCTCTGTAGAAAGACTGCGTTAATTTTTGTTTGTTTCTCTTGCTCCTTTATCAATCTCTTGCTGTCAACCTTGAGACTCTATAGCTCGGCCCTGAGGCTTCTTATAGTTTCATCCAGATCTGGAGGGGTTTCCATCGCCCTCCTTTCATCAGATTCCTTGTCTCTATTGTGGGATCCATCCCCCACTTCATGACATGTCATCATCCTTTAGTATTGGGGTCTTCTTCTGATTCACTGATTGTTCAAGTGTTGCCAAAAACACTTATAGTTAGTGTTAGCGTCAGAAGTCACTCCTGGATTGCTATCAGGAGCAGAGCCCGACGCCCATCAGTTTTGTGTCATGATTGTTCATAGATGGGTGATCAAATGGAAGGAAAATCAAAACACTAGTGTTTCAACTCTGAAAACAGGCCAGGTATGCATGAGCAAGTGAGGTCTTGCGTAAATTTCAGACAGTGAGCTGTAGTAAAATGTGAGCAAGTGGAAGATTTATGGAGAAGAGTGCGAAGGTCTGTTATAAACAACAGGTTCCTAACAGACTGTAGAAGAAGGCATCCCAACACAAGGTATTCTTGCATTTGAATACAGAGCACCAGAAAATACAACAATGCAACGATAAATCATTTATCATAACAGAAATGCAACAATTCTCATGACTCAGTCAATCACAAACTTCCTAGCATAAGATGAAAACTTAGACGGGTAAAGAAGAACTGTCTGTCATAAAACAAGAAATATCATATACAGATACATAGGCTGCAAACTGAAATAGCTACTAAACATTACAATAGGGAGCTCTGCTCAACCATCGATGCATTCAAAATGGCAGAAATGCCTACATATACTTGGAACAAAACACTGGAAGCTAAATCAAGACGTCGCATTGAAGGCATTACATCTTCACATTTACTGCGCATGTAGTCTCTGGACGTTCGTGAACTTTAGTCAGACGCAATCGCGTTCCAAAGGAGCTGTGAATGAATTGACAAGCTTACAGTCATTTCTGGGCTTTCCATTTATGGAGGAAACGATGTTCAAATACCATTAACTACTGCAATTACTGCCTCACTGAGATCAGGAAAGACCCGGTCGACTCTGTATCAACAGGACATGGAGGCCTTCGTGATGACTGGGAGACTTGACACAAAATGATGGACGGATGGCGACCAGGCAGGGGTAGCTGGACACACTCGATGCAGATATGGGATGAGGAGAGGCCATGTGGACGGATGGGCAGAGGGAAAGT
>CBVK0100005472.1:0-15423 GCA_900067695.1 Picea abies | reverse complement strand
TGAGTCATATTTACATCAAACAATCTTGGGTCCATTACCCAAAACTTTGTACTATGGGGCTTTCTTCAAGGGTTGACATCAATGACAACCAACCTTAATCAACAAATCTCTTTCACGACCTTAGTTTTTTGTAATTTCTCTGATTGAGAGATGAATAGCGTGTTCTCCTTAATTTTTTGTAATGACTTCAACATTTTTTTTATTGAACCCATGTTAAACTAAGGAATCAACCCAATTTTCATTTCTTGTCCACAATCAACATTCTAAATAAACCATGATGTTAAAGACTTCTGTGAGGATTTCTAGAGTTTCATTTGACTTGCTTGGCCATTTTACAAAGATTTTTCCACACACAAAAATTCAACTGAATATCAGATTCAAAATGAAGTAGCAACCTGATGTGGTATAAATAAGTCATAGCATACCTTCTCCCACACCGATATTTGTGCATGTCCTCATGTAAAATAAATCCATCCTCGACACTTACATGAAGATGATAGCTCCATAGATGTTTAAGAAATCCCTGTGTGAGGTATCCCTTTAGACCAATCAGAATTGGTTACAGTCTTGGCATTTCACTAATTTGTTTTTGATCCATTTTTCTCCTTCAGGGGTAGACTTATGAACTCTGTTATTGTCTTTTATTAAACCTCCATGACTGGATCACTTAATTGGGCAGGTTGTCTATTAAAACCTCTTGCAAACTAGAGTGAAATTTGATCGTCAAATCTATGAAACTTTAGCAAAGAAAGAGTGTCATCAATTGTCCTAAACATTACTTTACATACATTGTATTCTGGCAAGACTTCTAAAGCATGCATTGTTTTTGGCTCATGACAGTCACCCACCATCACTACCACAGAGAAAGAAACTCTTGAACTTTTACAAGCACATCCAAATGGGCTAGTTATTGAAATCGATCAGTGGTTTCAAGGGTATACATGCTTTGGTTTTGAAATGATATTGATGTAGCTCATTTGGAATACCTTCAGTGATTCCAATGAGTTTCAATAGTCAAATCGAGAGTCAATTTTATGCAGGTTTGTGGATAATGCTAGAAGTATTGAGCTTGTTTATATGATAGAGGAACAATTATACCTATAGACGGAGGATTTAGTAGATAATCATGAAATGAGTAGTCCTTAAGACATGAGGATAAATCTAGGGCTATGAACGATGTCATATGGTCGATGGGATAAGTTCATGGATCATCGTGATAGAGGATGGTATGGGTAATATGCCAGATAGGTAAGGTAAGATGTAAGTGAAAAAGATATATAATATATAAGGTGAAAATAGGGTAAGAAAAATCAAAAAGTAAGAAAATGATTAATGCAGTCACAATGGTTTAATGATGGGATAAATGGTAAGGGTGAGGCAACAAGTATAAGAGAGTTGCAAAAAGAATTTCGTTGTGTTCTTAATAAACCAAAAGAGTTTTAAAAACAATTTTACCTCGTAATTTTTCAACCCCATACTTACAAATATGTGTGCTTAGTTTTATGCAGGAGTGTTGGGAAGCTGAGGAGACCATTGCAGAACGCTACCCTGAAACTTCAACTATTGAATTTGATTTTGGTGGTGCCTTGGACTGAGGAGGAAAGGCCTTCCATTTTCAAACTTACTCAATAATTTCAAAATGCAACTACAACCTTCTGATACCTACTTTGAGATTCCTATACCAGAATAACCAAGAACTTTGAAAATCCACTAGTATAGGTACATGAGCATTGGAAAATGATCCTCCATTACATTGATGTTTTGGATAGACTGATGTTCTGAATAATTTGTTGTAGTATATTTTTCTTAAATAAAATGAGTAAAATCCAACTTCCATACATGCTCAAAAAATATAAGAAATTATGAGCTTATTAAAAGTGTTGATATCTAAAAATGGAAATCAAGGAAGTGAAAAATGAATGTTGGTGGCTGATTTTTCCACAGAGAAGGATATTGCAACAAATTTTGGAGCTTGCAGTGAGGTTTTGAAGCACTTGGATGTTGAATACTCTAGTGTTGTTTCCATGAAGACCTGCAAATTATGGGGGGGGATTGAACTTATTGGGGAATGCAGGATGAAAACTGAAGTCAAAGGACTATAGGATGATTTTGTTGCAACAAGAATGCCATCCCCTTTTATTGACACACTGGTAGAGACTACAAACCATCAATCACAAACCAAATAGTCTTCACTGAAATCCAATATTGGCACAATTCTATCAATGTGAATGAATTTGTTGAAGTCAAACACGAAAATAAATCATTGGATTACCTACCAATGATGAATGTTGTGAACCAATGTGGGACTACTCACCTTTGATGCCGATGAGAATCGACGTGCCTTAATACATCTTGCTAGGTACGAATGGATGTGTTGAAGTTGAGTCACCTGCAAGATCTGTCAATCAAGAGACCTTGATGAATTCCCATTGTTGGCAGTGAGGAGGCTTGCCATTGATGTATGCAAGTCCCAAGGTACTAATAAGATCTCTAATCTCAATCCCAGATGATGTGTTAGAGTCAATGGGTCAAGATTTGTCGAAAGGTGGGCCTTAAGGAATCGTAAATCATTCGACATGAGAAAAAATATAATGAATTGAATATTACATGGTAGAACCAACAATTGAATGCATAATTTATTGTGATTCTTACCCATCGGTTGCCCGGTTTTCAAGAAAAAATCATGTCTAGTTGCACCAGTAAATTAGTTTTCACAATTGAATTTATTTTTCTCTTTACTATTTTATTCATTTATTTAGACCATCCTACTTTACTTGGAAAACAAAATGTCTCCTCAAGTGTAGGAGTATTTCCAATACATCCATTTACGCAACATGATCTTTGTTAAACTCATATCCAAATTTGAAAAGTATACCTCCATGATTGTTGGGATATGAGAGACCAGTTTTTCTAGTAAAGATGGTGCCAAGAAATGTCGAACAATGGAGGAATAGGATGGCATGATGATTGTTTGGAACCAAGCTTCAATATAATATTTGTCTCTTCATCCCTCTTTGGTTGTCAAGCCATAAAGTTCTTTGGAAAAATTCTCATGAAACTCTTGAATGCACAAGGGATCTGGTGACAAATATGGAGGAAAATCATCAATCTTTTGCTCTAGTATATGTCCTCCTTCTGATGTTATCCATGAGTCTTCTATATGCTTGCAAGGTTGATTAAGGAAGACTTCTAGGTGCTCTTTTTCTGGATCGGGCTCATGGATCTCTTCTACTTCTCGGGATGCAAACTCCTCCATCGTGATAATTTTGAACATTGGACAAGGGTTTGAGAAGTTTCATGTAGTGATGATTCCTTCTCTACTCAACAAATTCTTGAACATTTTCAATTTCTTCCTGCTAGTCTAGAGCTCCTGCTCATAAATGGATTAGTAGTATGGAGGCTCTTACAACACCTTAGACTAAGGAAAAGAAATGAAATTAACATGAATAAAAACACACCATTCAGAAATTCGGAATCAAGGGGGGCTTTGTGTCTTATCATCTTGTCCTCTGACAAAACTGCAATGTAGTGAGAAAAAAACAAATAGAAAACAACTAACTAACAAAATTGTCCTTTTGTCATTTACCTTTTAACAACTCCATGGCAACGGCGCCAAAAATGTCGGGAAAATTAATTATTGTTAATAAACCCCTTTTACTTGTCAATCTGGTTCATAAACTTGTGAGTTGTATACACAATATGTGCAAGTAAAATATGGAAGTCTAAACTATTATATATTCTCATAGGATAAGTAAACCACACTCACTCTACAAACCACTCATCAAAGCATAAAAACAATCAGGAAGAAAGGAATGTCAAACAACTTCACTCAATCCATACAACTGACATTGAGCATGAACAGAATACCATGGCTTCACATGTGGTTGTGTCCAGATCATTGGTCTATGCATGTACATGTCTAGGATCTGTCCCATCTTCATTACCAGTCGATGGTTATAAAAATAAATTCAAACACCAACTAATGATCAAATTCAGAAGCAATATGTTGTGTAAAAGAAAATATAGAATTTACCCAAACTTGAATTAAAATCAATCAGGTAGATGAGGTTACTCAAACCCTCATGTATGTGTGCTACTGAATTGAGGTGGAATTGACCATCTTTAGGAGAAAATCCCAAGACTCTTGATTGACCTAAGTCTCATGCACTAACACACACAAATAACACATCAAGCATGATAGACCTAAATGGTGTTGTTGCACTTTTGCATCCAGATAATGTGTCTATGTGCAAAGAGGAGACTATAACTAGGTTTTATCACCAATATTGATACATTTGGTTGTGTATAAAGAAGTGATAGAGGTTCTAATGTTTTATCTTTTAAAAGAAACAATTACTGATAACCCAAATCAAGGCTTTGTAAATCTATACTAGAAAGGAAATGCGGAAATACAACAGTAAATTATCTATGTTCTAAAACCATGTCCTCTGAGAAGAAACCATTGCATTTATAAGGTTATCCCCAGAGTTGAAATGAGCTACCAATTCAAATACCATAAACTGTAATGAGGAGCACATAGTTAATTCTATGAATCATTTACAGGTTAAATACTCACTACAATTATGAAATCGTTGATGGCACATGAGAGATAGAATACTAACATATGAAATCGTCAATGAAATTACCTATTGTTGTAGAAAAAGAAAACTATCCTAGAAATGATACAAGATAGGATTTGTGTCCCAGGTTGGTGGACCCTTTCCAACCGGTAGCAAGCATTTAAAACTTATAGTACCAGATCAAGATAACACCATGAGATTACAGAATGAATGTTTGTATTAAAACAGAGTATGAAATCACAGTGTGCACATTAATAAATACATTTGTTTTGCAATAGAGGTGAACAACAAATCATGGTGATCTACAACAGCTTCAATTAAACATAACCATTAGTTCCATTCCAATACATCACATTCCCAATTGTTATATAGGAAGGTTGTCATCCTTTGATTGTGCAGACCAGAGTTTAAAAATAGTTACAATCTGATTCGAGACCTCCATCCACACATACTTAGAAATTACAAGAACAAACCAAATCATGTATTGATGTCACATGCTATTCATGGAGCCTCCCATAGACAAAGATTTGAACTGTAGTTTATTGAATATCTTGAAAAACGACCTGCAACATAAATCTAGGCAAACCCAGATTGGGAAAAATTCCTTATCTCCCTAACCGTGCAAGATTTCAAGAATCTTCCCATAGGAGACTTAATTGAGACCATCCTGCACAAAACCCATGTTCTAGATTTCTCAAATTATTCTTCGTTTTCCCGAAAATCTTCCTAAAATTTGACTATTGCTATTTCAATGCGTTTTTTATTAGAAAACCCTTAATCATGGCTGGAGACTGCCACGTGCAACCTAGCCACGAACCAAAGTTCACGAACCATGCTGGAAGCTAACCTTCCAAAACCCATGTGACCATTCTTGATTTGGGTGAGCGCACATATGTCAACCTACAAACCTGGGTACTATAACAACTAGAGGTACAAGAACAGAACTAACATTCTTCATTAGTAAACTTTTCTTAAAAACTCATATTAATTCATTAAGAACTTAGGAAATATAATGAAATAAACAACTATCACCTCAAAATACTTGTTGGGAAGGTTTTTAGGCTTGAAGGCATGAAAATATATGATATCAAGGTTAGGTTCAGGTATAGAGGTGGGTTAATAATGGAGAAAAGAGGTATCAAAATGTGGCAAATTAGAAGGCCGGCAATCATCAATAAGGATATGTCAGCACAATGAAGAACGTAAATGATAAAATCATGAGAAATCCCTAAGTTATTTATGGAGAATCAAAGTTAAGATATAGAGTTAACCAAAAGGATGATTGTGTGGCATATCAATTCATTTGTCATGTTTATTACATGAGTAATCCTTCAATATCTGCATAGGTTCATGTACATCATCAATGCATTAAATCCTATAATCTAGCAACCGTGACATTGTTTACATGCAAATTCCAACTTGAGAATGCTTAGTGAAGGAGATTTCCAACAATTATGATAAGACATTAGAGCTATCTAAAGTAATTGCATGGAAAAACTTGGGCAACATCTTAACTTTCCTTCCATGGCATCCTCCAATAAATCTTTAAAATGCATACACCTTCCATGAGTTAACAAAGTTCAATGAATGAAAAACTATGTTTCACAACTCTAGCTAAGTATTGTGAGTCCTTTGTTGCAATCATTCTATTGTACTTCAAAAGTGTTGGTACTGCTCATTTGGATTCTTCATTGTTCCTTGCATGAAGGAGAGATTTTCTTCTAATGATTGCCAAAATAAATAAAGAGCCTCGAAGAGGAAAGAACTCACCCACCCTACCTTACTCAACAAGAGAGCTTGAAGATCACCTACAGAACTCTCCGAAGGTGATATTGTTTATTATTGCAATCTTCCTTTTGTTCTTATTAATACAAATCATTGGTTTCTCCCCTACACCACACCACACCCCCATCCCAAACCCATTAAATGCATGTTTAAATTGTTTGAATGGGTTTCCCATTAGATTTAATACTAATCATTTAAACTATCGATATTAAGAGAGATTTGTAGTGTTAGTTATTTGTAGTCTTTCTGTGTAGGTTCATAAAGGAGGATTTTTTATTCCAGTTCACCTTATTTTGCTCCACATCAAAACTCAGCTTGTCAAGAAACCTATTTGAAGATTTCTTTTCTCCAATCTCTTTTGATCCTTGTTGATTGCATGTTAGGGAATGCAATGGATTTAACTTTGCTCACTCACACAATTTGTACTTTTTATTTTTTATCTACACCAACAATTCCAACATGTTCAGTAAGTGCATTTGATACACCCTTGCACCAAATCACACACTACAAAAAGGATAAGGGAAAATAAAAGTAAGAAGAGGGAGGAGAAGAAGAAGCCAAATAAGAAAGGAGGGAGGAGGAATAATTTAAAAATGGGAGAAAGAGAGGAAGAAGAAGAGGAGAAGGATGATTAAAAAGGAAGAATAAAGAGGTGGGTGGGAGAGAAGAAGATTAAAAGGAAGAAGATGAAAGTGAGGAGGAAGAACAAGAGCAAAAGAATGAGTAAGCCTCTACCCATGACAAATCTACCCCTAATATATCAAATTCTACCTCAAAAGCCATAAATATGTAATTAATCCCATAAAAATATGAAAATATAATGTCACAAAAATCGTTCCTCCAATTAATCTCAAACACAACAAACTTGTCGAGAAAACATTTGGAAAAAAATGAAAAAAGAAAAATGGGGGATTCTTACCTTTGATCCAAAGGGGGACCCAAAAAATCTCCACTGGACTTAAATACTCCCTACAATATGTAGATAGTGGGACCCCACAATATCCAAAGAAAGCTCCAACACAAAAGGTCCACACACACTTTTCAAAATGAAGCCAAGAAAGTAACTTTAAAGTCATTCAAGCCATAAATGCAAGAGCAAAGGGATGTATCCTAATTTTCTTTGAGTAATTTTTGTGTACTTCTTCCAACATCCTTTTTACATCTCCCTTATGTCCTTTTATGTGTCCTTGCAGCGTCCTTTTAAGAAGACACAATAAGAACACTCATAAGATGCAATAATGATGCAATTAGGGCACTACAAAGAACACATGGGTACACACAAAAAACATAGGAGGACGCAAAAAAGGATGCCCAAGAAGACACAAAAGTGATCCTCATGCATCTTTTTCCTCAATTTCAACGTAGAAGGACTTCCAATTAGGATGCAAAATGTCACTATTGTAGTAGTGGTTGTTTATCAGAGAAAGGAACACCAACATTACTGGCCCTTTAATCACAACGCTAACCAATAAATTATTACGACTATTGTTGTCTTAGCTCTACTAAGATTGAATTCTCATAAAAGTTGTTAGCTCATCCTCTTAACAATCTCCGAAAGTACTAAATCTACACAAATGCTAAGCACCACTAAAAAAACACTTTAAATATAAACTTATAATATACAATTTTGTATACTACAAACCTACATTTCAATAATATTTAGAGTTTAGCATTTTCCACAGAATTATAATTATCATTTCATATCAAATTACCTCAAACCAACCTCCAAACTTAAACTTAAACATAAACTCCAAACAAAGTCTCACCTTAAGGGATGACCTCAAAGTTTCCATAATCTAAATCTAGAACCACTTACTCTAGAACCATCTTCGATCCTAACAGAAAAAAAGCCTTCCTTAAAGCCCAAGCAAAGTGATGTAGATGGAGACCTACCATAGGGAGACCTACCGCACCAAATCAAGAGCCACCCAATGATGGATGGCCCCCACACGTCCATGAGTTGTCTCGACCACGTAGATTGTTATTCGCAGGCAATTTCCATAGTCGGTCGACCTAACTTCGGACCAGCTACGACGCAACCTCCGCTTTCCGTGGTTAGTAATGAACAATCAGGACAGTGCGGCGTACGGTCAGTAACTTGCATTATGAATGACCACCATTATTCAGCTTATCCTAGGTAGCATTGAATGCCAGGGTAGGTGGATGATAGGTGTTTAATTTGAATAGGCTTTTAGATCAGAGGGTATTAATATTCAGCTTATTCGGTAATATTGAATGTTAGGGCAGGTGGATTATAGGGGTCGGATTTGAATAGGTTTTTAGATTCTATTCAGATCGGATGCTCTATAATGTCACCGTCCTAACATTCAATGTTGTGTAGCAGACTAGATATTATTAATAGATTAAGAATACTCTGTCATTAAATATTTTTAATAAGAAAGGACAAATTACAACTACTACTTCATAAAAATAAAGAACTTCTATTTACAACGGTTTATCAGAGAAAAAATGACAAATATTTTTAAAGCCAAATTATCTGGAATTTCTATTTACAACGGTTTATCAGATAAGAAATGCCAGATATTTTTAAAGCAAAAATTTCAATTTATTATATAGAAGTAAAATTATGTAATCAATTGAATTAATTCTAGTGATTTAGTGATTGAGTATTATGAACTTTAAAAAATTACAATTATAAATCATTCTTAAAAAAACAATTTCCACTCTCCCACTGCAGATTAGGTTGCCAAAAAAAATCCACAAAGATTATAGTTATATTTATATAAAAAATGAAACAAACTGTAAATTCAAAGATCTAATGAAAAGAATAGTATTTTTTACAAAAACATAATGTTTTTTAAAATTGTGTGGTATTTGATAAAGATGTGCAGAGACTCATTTTAATTTATTTTAATTGTGTTATTAAATATTGAAATATATCTACTCAATACACAAATAAAATAATGAATATTAATTAATGGTTTTGAAATATGATTTAAAATTGTTTTTAATTGGATAAGAGGTTATTTTCTTTTAATATAAGAAATAGGTTAGTCTTTTATGATCATCATCAATAGATTATTTAAAATGGTTTGGTTTTATTTATACACAATGATGATACTGCATATCCACATCTTGAGATTATATTGAGAGAATTTAAACCAATAACTTTGAATTTTGTAACCTTTATCTTGTTTTCAAAAAAATTACCTACTAATTATAAAAAAAATTCAAATTAATAAAACTAAATAAATAACTGAACTCTCCAAAATTTGTTTCAAAAATTTGTGGATCTATAATAATACATGTATATTATAACTGTTAATTGGGTTTAGTTCCAGTGTTTGGGAGGAATGAATGAATGCTATCCTCGCCACCCAAATTCAAATTCTAAAAGTAACCTGTTAAGCTCTTAACAAGCATATTGTTATAATAACTTTAAACCTTACAATTAACCTATAATAATACATGTATATTATAACTGTTAATTGGGTTTAGTTCCAGTGTTTGGGAGGAATGAATGAATGCTATCCACGCCACCCAAATTCAATTTCTATAAGTAACCTGTTAAGCTCTTAACAAGCATATTGTTATAATAACTTCAAACCTTACAATTAACCTACCTTATACCATGTCATTATAATAGCTTCAAACCTTACAATTGACCAACTTTATACCCTAAAAATTCTAAAATTTAATATATATAAAATATTTAATTGTACTTATCTACACTTTGAAAAAAACATAAGAACACACAACTCTTATACTATATCATAATTATCATATAAAAATTAGATATTATTTTATTCTACTTATCTACATTTTGGATAAAACTTTGAAAAAAACATAAGAACACACAACTCTTATACTATATTATAATTATCATATAAAAATTATATATTATTTTATTCTATTTATTTACACTTTAAAAAAAAAAAAACATAAGAACAATTTTTATAATAAACAACAATAAGAATACCTCTCTTATACTAAATCCAAAAAAAAATAGTAATTTCTTACAGATTTATGTTATCTCTTATACTAAATCCAAAAAAAAAAAATCTTATACTAAATCAAAAAAAAAAGTTCTTACAGATTTATGTTACCTTGATTCCTACAAAAAAAAAACATTTTATAGAATAGCTAAACAGGGCCATATTAAATTAGAGAAACACCTAGCTTTTAACCAAAAATTCCATTTCTGCTTTCTGCATACATAAATTATTTAGGATTTAAATACAGAATGCTGCAAGCAATGCCTCCAACTCTAAATACGTCCCTTAGTACCTCTATGAATAACACACAATTCTAGCATTGCCATATTAAAAAACTGAGAAAAACTAAAGCATCCATAACATATTTCATATGTCACGACTGTCGTTCAGATTCTTGAGGTCTATCTGCAGTCTCTTCACACGCCGAATGGCTTCATCCAACACCTCAACTGTATCCATCCAGTCTCCACCAACTAAATTTCTTAACATCTCAAACGTTTCTTCAATCCTCTGGCCTCTATGGTCTGGAACCTCCATTGAATCTGCAGTGTCAGCCAACTTATCCCCTAAATCTAACAGAGCTTCAATTTCATCTCTATTTTCTCCACTGTAACAATTGCTCTCCTCGTCGTCTGCCATCTCTACGTGCTGCTGCTGCTTCTTCTTCTGGTCAGCCACAGAAGCTGCAGCTTCACAGGATGAAGAAGCCCAAGAAAACTCTTCTTCCAGAAATGGTATGGACAGACCTCCAGACAACTTTGCATTTTCCAAGGCACCAACACCCAACGCCATGGCCTCCTTAAACCCATTTCCCTCATGCTGAAACCCATCGATCTCAAAGGCAGAAACAGTGAAATCTCTGACATGAAACAGAATTATTCTCTCAGAGCAACCGCTCTTATCAAAAACCAGGTACTCTCTTGACATTTCTTTCAATAAGATGAGATTATTCATCTATCCAGACAAATCCAATATCGTTTTCTTCCCCCAAAATCCCCCGTATATAATACATTCTGTCAGTGGCAAAGCGCCTTTCTCAATGCCCCACCAAACATGCAGACAAAGGTATTGCAATTTGCCACCTGCCTCTTTCAGTTCCGTCGTGGTTTGAACGGACAAGTTCACGAAATCCCGCATCCTTCCGCGAAAGTTTTCTTCTCCATATCCCCACGCCAACAGCATTATTAATTGATTAAGTACCATCACGCGCCGTCTCTGTGTATTACGTAAATGCTTAAGATAAAATTAAAAAACGGGTCAGATTTGAAGAACAACCAATTCCGAGTCCGTGCATGGCGGTGGAAGGATCTATCGTCGCTTCACGTGTGTTCGGTGATGTAAGCGCGCATGGCCATTCCCCATCATCCACGCCGCTGCCCTGCACAATTCTCTCCTCGGTCTACCTGTAACCATAGACTTTCTGCTGTCCACGAAAATTAAAAGGAATTTTAATGGACACCAGGATAAGCTTGAGAATCTTGACATGATTTAATGTCTTAATAAAACGCAAACATACATGTATTTTATAACATAAAATTGCTTTTGATTTGTAGATTACTATTCATTATTAATTCATTAATTATAAAAAAATAAAAATAAAATAGAGTTTTCAAGCCCTTTAGCCTTAGTGGAGATAGAGTAGAATATCCTCCGATAAAACAAACTATTTATTACTGTATATGTTGTTTTTGCTGGGAGTGAATCATAACTTTACTTGTGAATTGAAGTGAGTTTGAATACTTCTTACAATTGCATTAGCTTTAACCAGCTTCATTGATAGGAGTGGGACATGAGAATGGTAATATTCCTTTGAGACATGGACAATGAGCATTCATGGCAACAAGGAGGCTTATTACTTGGATGGTAGAAATCACAATGTATATGGGAATTAAAAGAAGTTTATGTGAAACAACATATCAAAAGTTGGTAGGTATTAGAAATCATGTCTCAATGTATAATGGTTTTATGATGGACATGAACGTTAATTCACACTACTCAAGACATGGGACGGTGAGGATTGATGGTGACACGGAGTCTTACTACCTAGATGGTAGAAATCACAATGTATATGGGAATTAAAAGAAGTCTATGCAAAACATCATACCAAAAGCTAATTATGTATTATGGCTTTATGATGGACATGAACGTTAATTCACACTACTCGGGTATGATGAGAGTTCTTCCCACGATGCAACATCACAATTGCAAATGGTGCTCTCGCTCTCCAGGGATCATAGTTTTAAGTTGGGGTGGCATAATTGCGGAGAGCATCGATCTTCTTAGATGTAAGGTGTTGAGTTTTCGGGAGACCACTCACTATTTGTGGGTTTATCTCCTCCATCCGCTCACCCTTGAGCTTGTTATCCAGGTAGTCTTAATGTCACTCGCTCGTGGATACTCCAGGGGATACCGATGTGTGTGCAGAGGCCCTCCTAACCCCTCATCCTCCAGCAATATAAGCCCTAAACCCTCTAGTCCAAGAGTGTTGCAATCTGCACAGGAAGATGTCATGTGTTGCCAATGAGTTTCAAGATTGAATTCCCCTGCAAATTCAGGGTGCACTCGTCATGGTGGAAGATGTAGTTCTCCAAGAGCACGCCAATGTTCCCAACTGTGAGATAGATGTCGAAATTGGCAATTGGGTTCCTAACATGGGAAGTTCAAGGGAAAGAGAGACAAAGTACTTCAAAACCTTCGATCTCTACTAGCATATTAAAACCTTCCTAGGAAAAATGTTGTTGGATAGTGAAGAGGAGAAGGGGGAATTTTGGAGCAGCGGGCAAAGGTGCGTCAATAGCTTCAAGACATAAGTGCTCGCATGGAAGATCGAAACTATCAAGAGGAGGTTCATCACAACAACTCTCCAAAGCCTTTGAATCAAGAATTCCATGAGAGGGCATGTGGCCTTAGAAAATATTTACACTATTATTAGAATTCCATGAGAGTGCATGTGGCCTTAGAAAATATTTACTTTTCTTAGTGTGATTACTATATAACGCTAGCTAGAGTGTCAATTATTTTCTTACACTATTATGATATTTTGACTTTATTAAAGAATTTAGCACAAACTGCATGGAAAAGAGACTTTTCCACTATTATTGTTGGTCTAGTTAACCTATTTAAATCCTAGGAAAGCAAACTCTTAACTAATCAAAATCACTTTTAGATCTTACTCCAAGACCAAGTAATATAGTAGGTATAATGATAATACCAACTTATTATAATTTCTTATTTATTTATTTTCAACAAAATGTTTTTTAAAGAATATTTTGACTAATGAAATATAATAAAAAAATCAAACCATCCATTTTAAACATAATGAAAATTGTATATTTAATTATATATTTAAATTTTTATTTTTTTGGAAAAAATAATTTCAATTTTTTTTTAATTTGTATTTATTTTATATATTATTTTTTTATTTTTATTTTTTTTAATTTGTATTTATTTTATATATTATTTTTTTTATTTTTATTTTTATGAATTTGAATATATTTAATTTCATAATGATAACAATGAGAATGACTAACTTTCATTTATCAAAATTATAAATCTTTTAAATTAATTAATTTGAGTTATCAAATTATTTATGATAGGATAATTTGTAAATGAAATTTAATTTTTTTACAAATCATATATATAATGTTTATTGGTAAATAATATAATAAATAAAACCGAGTGTTTTTTATTTGTTTTTATTTTTTTTAAATTGTAAAAGAAATAAGAATGTATTGTTAATTTTTTTAATTATATAAAAATAATTTTGATTTTTAAAATAATATTTTTTTATATTTGTAATAAAAAATAAAAAATAAAATTATTGTTTTATAATTTTTTATAAACATAATTAAATATATATGTATTTCTTCATACTCAATTTCGTTTTAAAAACTTTTCAAATTTATTAATTATATTTAATAGCTCAAAATATTATATTAAATTATTTAAAAAATTAAAAATAAAACTCCTCCCTTTATCTCACCAAACCAAATTCCATTAACAAAATTTGAACATTATATTAAACTAAATTACATACTTTTTGTCTCATTCTGTGATAGACATTGTATTAAACTAAATTATATATTTTTGTCCCATTCTTCAATAAAGTTATAGGTGATGTCTATCACATAATCCCATACTTCGATAAAGCTATAGCTAATGAATGTATTACACTTTCGATTATGGTGAAGTCCAATCTAATCACACTTCCCGTGAAATGCTCCACATACCCGTTCTTCAATAAAGTTATAACCAATGAATTTATTACACGTTAGAGTAGAGGGGACTTCCATATTAATAAAACAGTTTGTTGAAGAGTATCAATGAAGAATACCCACTTTATCAAAGGTGGGACAAGTCTCCCTCCCATATGTATTACTTAGTATATATTCTATTGCAACAAAAGCTTTGCAAGGGTTTAAGGATTCTTGTTTATCTTCATCTAATAATAATTTAATTTTAAGGTCATAATTAAGATAGACACTAAATCAGTATATGAGATTTTTTTGTTCTAGTGATTGCATTATTTAAGTTTATAGAAGTGTATATATTTTATCTTTTTTTGGATTTAAATATGTGATCTTCTAGGAGGAAACACATGTTCTTAATCATGAGGTTCACTTAGGCTCTACATATGAAATAGAGTAAAAAAAATATTATTAATAAATAAATAAATTTAAACGATATATAAATTTTAAATTGTAAATTGGTTGTAGCTTAGGCGGTTAAGAACAGAATCTATGACATTGAATGTCAATGTAAGAAGAAGATTGGTGTTGCTCTCTTAGCCTAAAAACCCTCCTTAGCCTCCCATGTGTTCATTGTTGCCACTCTCTTTCATTGGTTTGTCCCTCCTAGACATGGATCTGGGAGGGGAAAATCCCATCCCTTCTGTCGATGTCGTGACCTTTTAGGCTCTAGTGGCCTCTCTGAATAAATCTCCTTCAAAGTCGGTGCCCTCTAAGTTCATTAAGAAAGAAAATCAAAACCTAGTTGCTAAGCTTCCCCTTGCGGCGTCTCACCTTAAAGCCTTAGCACTAGTAGAGCATGGCCTCTGTTGGAGCCGCCCTTGTTTTTTAGCCTATCACAATTTTCATTTTGAT
>CBVK0100005471.1:0-15424 GCA_900067695.1 Picea abies | reverse complement strand
TGTATTGTGTATCTTCTTTGTTTTATTTCCGCATTTTTTTTATTTTATTGTTCTACGATCCTGCTTTTTTTAACAGACTATGTCTGCTACCTTTTAGGATATCACTTTTTGTCATATATTTAGGGAAAACAATTATGATGTTGATCCTTTGTCTAAAGATGCCATTAATTTGGAAGTTAATATGGCTTCTTTGGAGGAGTTCACTGATTGGATGTTGAGCTCCAATAGCGAAAACAAATTGTTCACACGTTGATTGCTAAATATCGTTTCATGGATATGGTGCCTGGTATTTGACCTATTTTGAAAAATTCTTATCTATTTTTACCACTTTATGAGGTAGGAGCTTATTGGAGATAGGATTTTTGCAGCTATTTTTTGTATGTTGTTGAGCACACACACATCTGATAGGATTTTTGCAGCTATTTTTTGTATGTTGTTGAGCACACACACACACACACACACACACACACACATATATGGTGCTTGTTTTTTTGACCCATTTTGAAAAATTCTAGACATTTTTGTGAACTCTTTATGAGGTTGGAGCTCTCTGAAGAAAGGAGTATTAGGAGTATTACAGTGGTTTTTTGTATGTTGATGCATAGAAGTGTCTAAGGATTGTAACTTTTATACTCTCGAATAAAATGTATGAGTTTGTTTTTGCGGAAAAAAAAGAGTGTGTGTTTTCTATTTAAAAGTTATAAAGTTGGAATGTAACTAGTAAGGCATATACATTTTCAAAAATTAAGAAGTGTTTTTTTTTTCTAAAATCTTTTCTAAATTCTTATTATAATGATAAAAGATTGTTTCTAAAGTTGATGAAAGTGGGTTTCATGAAATTTTAGTGGATTTAATAATTAAAGATTATGAGTTTTCTTTTTACGAATTATATTATAAGTTAAAACATAACAAAATAAAATATATATCAAAATGTTTAGTTTGGGTGGTTGGGAAGAATGTGTTATTGTCTCCACCCGAATTCAATGCTCACAAATAATTTCATATTGAATTTATAATAAGTATATTATTGTAATGGTTTTTAACTTTATATCTTAAAAATTTGATAATATTTTTATTAAAATTTATAATAATAAAAAATTATTTATAAAATTGATGAAAATAAATTTAATAAAATTTATAATAACAAAAATAATTTATTATCTATTGAGTTGATACAAATGAGTTTGATGAAATCATTAATAACTTCAAATCTCATAAGAAAAGTTTAATCACAAAACCAAAATCACTTTAAAAAAAAAAAAAAATAACTCAAACTATTAAGAAAATTAAATAATGAATATGTTAAAATTTAGCATAACTTTTTAAAGAAAAATAAATAACGAATATGTTATAATTAAGCATTAAATAACATTTTGCTCTTTTAAATGACATTTATCTTCTTATAACAAAAATGCATTTTGTTTATCATTTAACATTATAACATTTTTAATTTTTTAAAAAATATTTATCTTCTTATAACAAAAATGCATTTTGTTTATCATTTAATATTATAGCATTTTTAATTTAAAAAAAACTTATATATATGTGACGTTACTTTTCTAGTATAAAATATCTAACATTAAAGAATTTTTAATTTGTTTAAAAAATTTATATACACACAAGAAGTATGTTATTCTTTTTGTGTTTAATAAAGGCTTGCTTGTAATTGGTGCAATTACAAACACTTGTAAACCTAGTATTTTGATTGGTGAGTTTTAGTGTTTTTGTTGTGTTTACTTACAAAGTGATGATAAGTTCTTGAACTATTTAAACTCATCATTTATAGTTTTTTTCTTTATTTTTTTTTTAAGATATAATATGTAATTCTAATATGGAGTAGGATAATTAACCAATGTTTTAGTATTTTTTTTACAAGGTATGGTCGAAGTTTAGCATGCCAAATTTCACCTAAAACATATTGAAATCAATAAAATTGGATGCTAAAAAAATATAGTTTGATTTAGAAGTTGTGAAAATCCTTAAGACACTTTCTTAATGTGCAATCTTAATAAACAATTTCACTATTACAACAATTTGAAATCATATTTGTTGGTTTTGATGATAAAAATACTCAAAATCACATGTATAAAAAAATATTGAAACATTCATTGTTTATCCTATTCCATTCCAAAATATCCAATCATCCACAAACTCAGTTGATTCATAATAATTCCCTAAACCTTTTATCAACTAACTTAGAGGTAAGTCTTTATCAATTGGTTGCAAGATCCACAAAATAAATTAATTCATAATAATTTCATGAACCTTTTATCAACTAATTTAAAGGTAAGTCTTTATCAATTGGTTACCTTACCTGTCTACCTTGAAGAACCCCTTTTCATTAAGAAAATACAAGACATATGCATACATCTTGTCACACCATTATTTAGAATTCACCTTTCTCTTTATATCTAACCAATCTACTCAAATACAAATACAACTTGGCATTTTTACAATAAAGTTCCAAAGCATTACTTTTAACGATACTTATAATTACTCATGCGTCGACCACAATTTTATTCACCCAACTTTTACGAGTCATAATTCATATAATAATTAATTCTCTTAATCCATAGATAATCCATCTCTAAATAACATCATCCCCGATGTTATTTTGTAACATCATTATCTCTTTTATAAACTTAAACAAAGGATGCAAACCATTTAATGTAAAATCCGTGAATTTGATCATACTTTGTTCTCCTTCTCCAAGATACAAAGTGTTTGCACCAATTTAAAGGAACAAGTAAAGGAAAGGTTTGAAGAATGGATGTCTAAAGGACAGCTCTACTTAGATACAAAGTGTTTGCACCAATTTAAAGGAACAAGTAAAGGAAATGTTTGAGGAATGGATGTCTAAATGTAGATACTTCCACTTATTAATTGCACCAATTTAGAGGATTATTAAAGAAAAAGTTTGAGGAATGGATGTCTAAATGGAGACACCTCTATTTATTGATTTTTGGACATTGTCAACAACAAGGTAGTGATTTTTATTATTTTTTTCATGATTATGGAAGTTTAGCTCTATGACTTGTAGATATCATATAATATGATTTGTAAATATCATATAAAAAGGATAATTCCAATACATGTATTTCATTATTTTTTTTTAAGTTTTATTAGTGGATATGCATGTTGCACAACAAGTTGAATTAATTTGTAATGATGAATTTTTAATTAATAATGATATGCATTCATTTAGGTTTTTATAAAATGTTTAAAATTTAAAAATAAAATTGGATTTTTTTTATACATTTTAAATAAAAGTAATATATATTTCTTCACTTATTTATTATATTGAGAGAAATAAAATGCATTTTACAATTTAATGTGAAGAACATGTGTAATGTCCTACCTAATATCATTATGACATTTTACATAAGTCAATGCAATATAATACTAAAAAATTAATAAATACCCAATAATACATATGAGACATGTAACAATTATATATATATATATATATATATATATATATATATATATATAGAAAAGGATATCAAACATTAATTATTCCCTCTCTCTCTATATATATATATTGTATGATTATTTTTTATCTATTTTGACTTTGTCAAAATGTGCTTTGACATTTGAAAAGTGTAATTTTCATTTTGGTTGGAATAGAAACTGTGTTTTTTTCTTTTTGGAAAAATACAAACACATATGTCCAAACACATTAACTCATTAGGTTGTGGTTTAGTGATAACTTGGAGTGGTTGTTGTGATAATGACCCAAGTTTGAATCCTAGCAGTCATGCTCATCCTCTACATGTGATTTATCAAATGTGTTTATTGATTGTATTGAATATTGGTGATGTAGCCTAGTGCAAATTATTGTAGAGCATTAACAAGGCATCGAAAAACCTATTCTTCACTTAAGTGTGTAGAGCATTAACAAGGCATCGAAAAACCTATTCTTCACTTAAGTGTGTAAGGGTGGGTCGAGTTTCTTTCCAAGTTTACCATCCATAAAAAGACGGGTTCCAATTTAACACACACACACAAATGTAGATCTATCAATAACTTAGGATCTCTTAAGCATCAAAATATTTGCATCTCAATTTTTTTAAATATCAGTGGATGTTTAATAACTTCAAAATTAAGAGAGGTTTATGCTTGTTTGAAAGAAATGAATGTTCAAGGCATATCTAATACATTGTTATTGTTTTAGTTAATTAATGGTAACATTTTTTTTAATATTAAACCATTTAAAGCATTGTAAGTCTATTATTATGCATCATCACTTACTAGGATAATCCATATATTAACAAAGGGTTGTCGAGAACCAATGAAACTTGAGTAAGGAGAACCAATCTTGGAAGAAGCTAGAGATCAAATAAATGCATTATTGGAAGAGACATGCTAATTAAATGCAATTGTAAGAAATTGTCCAAGTATGGGTGCACAACTTTGGCATTTGTATGAGAGGTGCAAATTCATACAGAATCATTAGCACAAGATGTACATTGTACCATTTAGCCTTGGCATGTATCAAAGTGGGCATTTAAGATTGTGTTGTGAATGCGGTAGCATTTCATTTGCACAATTCTAACGTTATGACTTCAAATTTTAGTTTTAAAGTTGAAAACCCAACTACCACGATAGATCGTCTTCTCTTCTTTGTTTCTTCATCTTCCCAAATTTTGTAGACATATCTAATCTAGATTATGAATATAGGGGAGATGAATCATTTCATATTACACCTTAATATATTATTCATACACCATTCTAACTTTGTAAAAGGTGGTTATAAATGGTTAATAGTGTATCTACAATGGTGTTATAAACATTTGCTTGATTAATGAGAATCCATAGTTAAGTTGTTGCATGTGAATGTGTATGATTGATTTATGAATCCATTTGTCTTTTTGTCAAAGTTGTTTGAAAATTCCATGAAAGACGAGTTGGGTCAATGAGAGCATGGTACTATTTCAACACCATAAGGATTTGATTTCTCAAAAAAATGGTGGGTGAATTCCCTTTGGGGTAACACACTCCTACCACTGTAAATTGTTGTGGTTGTTAAGTTAGGCTTGACCTCACACCTCTATGTGTTGAATAGTATCCTACCTCTTAATAGGTATTGGATGCTCGAAAATTAAAATGCATAAAATGGTATCACACCTTTTGATAGGTGGTGGATGCTCAAAATTAAGACTCTTGAAGCATCTTGTTTTTTTTTTTTAACCAAGACCGAATTTGTATTAATTATATAAAAACATTGTTATGTTGAAGTTAACAACGAGTACATAGTCTACTTCTGGATTTCCAAAACATAGCACATTTTGATAATTAAGTCTATCAACACAAGGAGATGAACTAGGCAAAAGTTCTAGGTTATCCTACATGTTTCTTGCCTAAAAAACTGACCCAAAATACAATTAATTCTAAAAAACATTCATACTTTTAAGATTGCACAATGCCATGATCTTCCTACTCCTCACCAGTGTGTCAGATGCACTAAGTTTGTTGTTGTGGCTGCACTAATTTCATAATAAATTGGTGAACAACATTTGCATAACTTGAGATGAAATTTTGAGCCACTCTCTAATGTTATGTCTATGAGAACATTGACCAAATGGTGTCTCCTACTAACACAATGGTTGATTGGTTACAAGGTTACTATGCTTTCTTGCTAGACCTCATTCTCGTCCTTTGTGAGATATGTTGCATGGATGTGTGTGTACGAAACCAAATACACATATCTTGTGGTGTCTTGGAATTGCTTCTACCATTGTAAAATATCGTCTCCTCTTGTGTGTTATCCCACATTTGATTTGCAACAACATATAAGTCCCAACATTCAATGTTCCTTATGCCAATATGAGCAACCAGAAGAGAGTGATGTCTCTTCCTAACATAATGGTTGATTGGTTGCATGGTGAGTAGCTAAGAAGAGAGTGATGTCTCTTCCTAACATAATGGTTGATTGGTTGCATGGTGAGTAGCTAACTTACTCGACCTTCTCCTCCTCCATAAAACATGTTGTGTAAAACGTGAAATGATAATTAGATAAATGTTTTCAAATTATTTCTAAATACTTATTCTGCAATTACTTTTACAATTATAAAATCTCCCCTCTCCTAAATTCTATCATTCCATGAAATTGGTTTTACCATAATTACATCACCAAAATCTTCTCCCTTCTAAATTTTATGCTTCTACAACTCCTAACATTTTGTGTCTCCTCTAAATTCAAAAATATTGTATCTATATATTAGTAACTTAAAAAAAATTCTAAAATTCAAATATATATATAAACTACTACCAAAAACTCTATATTATTCACTTCATTGTGTGAGGACTGTAATAATGATAATACTCCAATGCCATCCATCCACGGGCGGTGCCGTCGCCACCTCTTTTCATACACCAATGATAAACTCATTCACATAAATCTCACTTCATTTCATCCACCTAAACCACCACCGATTCTGAACGTTTTATCCGTTCAACTCCACAATCATGTCAATAACAATGCCAATACTTATTATTCTCTGTTGGAGGCTTGCACCAACATCAAAAACCTTGATAAAATCCATGCCCACATACACATATCTGGACTTCGGCTGAGTATTTTGTTGGGTTTTAAGCTTGTCAAAACGTATGCCAAGTTGGGTTGCCTTGAGGATGCACGCAAATTGTTCGACAAAATTTACGAACCAAATGTTTTGGTATGGAATGCCATGTTTACAGGGTATGCCTGCAATGGGTTCTGTGAAGAAGCTCTTAAGCTCTATTACCAAATGCAGAAGGAAGACATTCGGCCAGATGATTTCACGTTTTCTTTGGTACTTAAGGCATGTGCTGGTCTATCGTCTCTGCAAGAAGGCAGGCAGATTCATAACCATATAGTAAAGTCTGGGATAGAGCCGGGCGTTTATGTGGTGGCTGGGTTGATAGATATGTATGTTAAATGTGGGAGTGTAGAAGATGCACACCATGTGTTTGACAAAATGCCTCAAAAAAATTTAGTGTCATGGACTGCAATGATTGGGGGATATGTGCAAAATGGAGATCCGGATGCAGCTTTGAAATTTTTCAATCAAATGCTGCTGGGAGGAGTGGTGCCCAATGCTTTCACTGTTACAAATGTGATCTCGGCGTGTGCTCATTTAGGAGCTCTGCAACAAAGTAAGTGGATCCATGCTTATGTAATAAGAAATGGGTTTCTGTCAGATTTTATTGTTCAAATGTGATCTCGGCGTGTGCTCATTTAGGAGCTCTGCAACAAAGTAAGTGGATCCATGCTTATGTAATAAGAAATGGGTTTCTGTCAGATTTTATTGTTGAGACAGCCCTTATTGATATGTATGCAAAGCACAATCATATAGAGGATGCGTGCCGAGTTTTTGATGGAATGCCCAGAAGGGATGTGGTTTCATGGACTACAATGATTGATGCGTGTGCACAGAATGGCTATGCTTATCAGGCCTTGGAACTTTTTCATGAAATGCAAAGGGTTGGTGTGAAGCCGAACTCGGTTACCCTCTTGAGTGTGCTGTTGGCTTGTGCCGAGTTAGGATATATGCCTCCGGGAAAATGCATTCATCGTTATGTAATTTTAAATGGACTGCAGTCGGATGATTCTGTGGGGAATTCTCTTGTATCTATGTATGCCAAATGTGGAAGTGTAGAGGTTGCACTGAAATTGTTTGACACAATGTCTGAAAGAGATGTGGTGTCCTGGAATGCAATGATTGCTGGTTATGCACAGAATGGATATGACAATGATGCCTTGGCTTTCTTTAATCAAATGCAATTGGCAGGAATGAAACCTGACCAAGTCACCATGGTGAGTTTGCTTTCAGCATGTGCCCATTTAGGAGCTCTGCAACAAGGGAAGCGGATCCATGGCTACATAATTAGAAGTGGATTTACAATTTGTGTTTTCATAGGTACAGCCCTCATAGATATGTATGCCAAATGCGGCAGCATAGAGAATGCCCAGCAAGTTTTTGACAGAATCTATGAAAAAAATGTTGTGGTCTGGAGTGCAATGATTGCAGGGTATGGAGTACATGGCCGTGGTCATGATGCCCTTTCTATTTTTTCCCAAATGCAACAGTTAGGTCCAAAACCAAACCACATCACCTTCACTTCTGTTTTGTCAGCATGCAGTCATGCAGGTCTGGTGGAAGAAGGCTGGCACTATTTTCATTGCATGAGCCAAGATTATAGCATCACACCCCAGGTGAAGCAGTATGCATGCATGGTTGACCTCCTTGGCCGTTCTGGCCATTTGGATGAGGCACTTGAATTCATCAAAAGGATGCCAATAGAACCTGATGCTGCTGTCTGGGGAGCCTTACTCGGTGCCTGCAAAATTCACTGCAATATAGAGCTTGGAGAACATGTCGCTGAACATCTTTTTAACTTGCAGCCCAAAGATGCTGGATATTATGTACTGCTGTCAAATATCTATGCAGTGGCTGGCAGGTGGGATAACATGGAAAAGGTAAGGTTATTGATGAAAGACAGGGGTTTGAAAAAGACACCAGGATGTAGTGTGATTGAACTAAATAATAGGGTACATTCATTCCTTATAGGGGACACATCGCATCCACAATCTGAACAAATTTATGCAACATTGCAAACCTTAACTGGGCAGATGGAGGATTTGGGGTATATACCTAACACAAATTTTGTGCTTCATGATGTTGAGGAGGAGGTGAAGGAACACATGCTATTTAGTCATAGCGAGAAGTTGGCAATTGCTTTTGGCCTTATCAACACATACCCTGGGACAACTATCCGAATCACAAAGAATCTTCGTGTTTGCGGTGACTGCCACAATGCCATAAAGTTCATCTCCAGGATTGTCAAGCGAGAAATTGTTATGAGGGATGCAAACCGTTTTCATCATTTTAAGGATGGACTATGTTCCTGTGGAGATTACTGGTAATGGTGGATAGCATGAAGCAACAAGCACAAGCTTGCATACTGTGAATTTCTGCTCTTTCATTGTCTGGGTTGGCAGTCCATGTAGAAATATTGTTTATGTTGTGAGTAGAATTTATTGTACGAAGATCAAGGGGGCAGAAATTTAGTAATACAAGAGGTATTTATTGGTCATATTTGGTGAGTCATTATGTGGGATGTTAGTACGTGCTAAAGGCATGAAGCTTACAATCATTTGTAACAACACAAGGAAAGGATATTCAGTAAAGGTGATCTGGAAAAGATCTAAAGAATTGATGGGGAAATTATGAGGCTCCTCCAGCCAAGTTTGTCAGAAGCCCCTGCATGATGGACAGCATTTTTGTAGTGTTCAGAATGCTATTATTGCAAATATCCATAGAATTAACGCTAGTGGGATGGAGAATGAGCGAATTGCAGCATGTGGCTTGCTCTTTATTAAGTGCCCTTGGCTTCCTCGAAGATCTGGAAGAAACTGGTGCTGCCCTTCAGAGATGAGATACAAAAGCACGTGAGAACTGATACCTTAATTGGCAAGCTAATGCACTCTTTCTACCAATCTTCAAGGAGACAATTAAAATCCACAAATATTCTGTCCGTTTGCACTGGAATCCTGTCAGGTTCTGTCCTGATTTTATGACACAGTCCCCTTTCCATGGCTGTGAAGATGGAATCGTTGCTATCTCAAAGGAAGGTAAGAGGTTTACGGCATATATGTATCTCCCTTTGCTAATGCAACAAACCATTGAAACCACAAAGCTCACAACCCGATTTTTATTGCTATCTTAAAATTTTAAATTCTGCAATCTCCTATTCCACTGTAGTTTAAGCATGATTCTAAAGGCCCACATCTTAGTTTAGACAACTTTAAATGTTTCTAATGTAGGATAAAATGCATTGTTTTTGCAGCAAACCAGAGCTACATTGAACAAGTAAGCTCGAGATATTATCTGTTTCTTAAATGATACCAGATCCATCTATGGAAGATCCAGGATCCATGTTTCCATGGATTCAGATCTTCCTGGGATACATTTCCAATTTGGAAGTACTGGAGGATCTGCTGGAGATCTGTTTTTGGCTTGTTGTAAACGTAAAGCTGGTGGTTCCTCCAAAAATATCCATTTTTGTTAAAAACACATTAAAAACATAAATTGAAAAATGAAAAAGGCAATATGCAAGGCCCTAAAACCTGAACATTTTGCTATAAAATAGCCCCTCCCCCCATCCTACAACACAGAAATCTAAGTTTCTCATAGCAGTCTGCATTTCTGAATTTGTGAGTGCAATTTGGAGCACAACATATTCAGAGATTTGATTTTTCTATGTTTCCTGTTCATGCTTTTTTTAACATTTATATATTTTTATATATCATTACCCATATCCAGATTCTGACTTTTGAAAAAGTCATGCAGATCTGAATCTGTATCTGTTTCCATGCAACTTACGTTTCTTTCAACACAAGAAGAATGGATAGAAGACTCTTCGCTCATAGTTCTTGTTGTAGCTTATCTATCACTTAGTGCTTCTCATCCGGTATCTAAACTTCAGAAGGGCATGCTCAAGAACTTGGTGATAATAACCCAGCTCCAAAATTTCACCATGACCAAGTGGTCTCTGTACCATGCCAAAACTTATTATTTTACCAGCATAGATTCATCTTAACTCTGGTTCTATTAAGCACCGAGAGGAATCCAAAAAACAATTGAAATGCAAATCTCTCTGTGCTGAAAAGATCTCAACTTAAGATGGATCTACATTGGTGTGTTATATATATATATTTCATGCAACTCACCATTAATAACGTGGGTTGATAAAAACAATCGGGATTGGTGCCAAACAAAATTGCTTATAGTGTTATTTATGATATGATTTCATAAATAATTGATATGATTTCATTTTTATAGTGTTATTTATGGTGATGATGATGATGGTTAACGTCCACTGAGATCAATATTGGTCTATTGAATCTTAAGAAAAGTAATAGATTACTTGGATTTCTTTAAAATGTTATTTCGATGCTTGAAAAACATTAAGAGAAGTGTTCCAAGATCACTACAATTTTGATGATTTAGAAGGTTAGGAAGGTCGATATTGTGACAAATATTTTGAAATTGAGATCTAATTTGGGTATACGCAAGTGTAATATCCCAAATTTTACTCTTGGAATTATTTGTAATTAAATTGCTTAAATACTTTGCATGGATGCTTTATAACTTTGCGACATTGACACCATTTCATGGTGCTGTGAATATTGTACATCTTTTGTTTTGCAGTTAATAAAGAAGATCATGATCAACTGAGCTTTAACGCCTATAGGGGCTATGATACCACAAGAGGGGAAAGGTGAGGGGGTCTAAGGGAGTTTTTATGCCTAAAATGTTTACCTATGCTACTTTGAACCCTCACCCATGTTCAAATTTGAAATTCAAAGCTAGAGAACGGTTAAGAGGAGTGGAGGAAACCAGTTCCTCAATCTAAGCCACCACTCCTAAATTTTAGCAAACTGTCTCCCCTACATTCTTGTTAGCAAACTGTCTCCCCTACATTCTTGGAACTAGGAGGAGAAGTTGAGTTTGAATTTTCTAACCCATTAGGCATGAGGAAAATTCGAATGACAAGGATGGGGTTAGAAAAAGTGATGGAGAAGAGTTTGGAGAGGTTAGCCATGAGAGGAAAAGAGCCAAACCCATCATAGACCAACCAACCATGAAAAAAAGCTTGTAGCCTTGAGAAGCCAAGAAAACATGGAAAACTCTATTGAAACTTGAGACACAGTCTAGACCTTCTATGCACACTGAATAGCACGAGAGTGAGTAATTTATGAAGTACTGAACAACAGAGAAGGAAATACTCATTGTGTTGTGTGGGGAAGGTACGTGAGTGCTATAGGACTAAACTATCATCAAGAAATCTGTAGAGGAAAACATGGATTAGAGTCTACAATTCAGAGTTAACTATCCCTGCTTTGCCCTGGTGGTATCATAGCCCGGCTAGGGGTGTTGGACACACCTACCACACTTAGAGGGGGGGTGAATGAGTGTGGGCCTTTTTTTTTCCAAAACTTTCCTCTTGCACAAAACTTATCAATTAGCATTCAACATTTATCCCAAATAATCAAACCATTGGCATCAATGACAACATGATCCAACAAGGGGGTGGTGTCCGCTGTGGGTTTTCCTACGGTGGGGTGGAAACAACTCACTCAGTTGGTTGTCGGTCTGCAATTTGAATCAAAAAAGTTTAAACTATGTTCTGGTTTATAAATTAAATTTTGACTCTGTAATTTTGTTTCTGGTTTCCAACAATTCATGTAAATTGTTATATTTTGTAGAATCCATCTTTGTTGTAGCTATATAAATCAATAGTTTTCATCATGTAAATGAATGTGTTCATATGGCGAAATATGTTAGTGTTTTGTTTGAATCTTTGTCTATTTTTCTTGCCAGATCTGTTAAATACGTTGATGGTAGTGAATGATTGCAACAAACACTACTTTGAGACTGTTCAATGCAGTGTCCATTGAATTCCAAAATGGCTATCCAAGGGAGTGTCTACCCTCATCTCTTGACTTTCAAAAATGAGTCGAACATACGGATAATCCATATGTCGAAGTCACTGTCAAAATATTTAACATATTCCAATGTGGCATCATGAGGGAATTTTAATAGTTCTGAGGGTCTTTTGGCACTGGAAAAATGGCCTTTAGGATGGTTAAATACTTTGCCTCTAAATGAAAACATCAATGCAAGTCATAACTAAGATTACCAATGCTTAGAAAGAATGTTTTAATTTAATGGTTGGTCTCTCAATTCGATTTTTCCTGTAGAATGATTATAGAAAACCTTGCTACTTGTCACACGGATCCAATTACCAACGTGAAAAGTCTTGATGATCTCGAATTTCAGACTTAGATTTCATTTTGAAGCAACCTACGGTTCTTCATAGAGAAGAGGGACAATTTAAGAACAAACCAAAAACTTTTAATATTCTTTCTCCCACTTCCTAATGCACACTTTATTCTCTGGCGTGTCCCACACACATCCTTGTTTGTTGGCCTATATTCATTTTTCTTGAAAGCATACTTACCCTTTGTCTGCAAACTCTTCAGTTGTTGACTACAACATGACTATCAATAACCCAACACAAAGGAAACATAGGTATATGTGTGATCGAAGTTCAAGTTTTCAAAGCGTGAGGATGCAAGGATCTTCTTTAATAGTGCTAGAATTTTAAAATTTTCATTTCTCCATCCACACACTGAGTATAGACATCATGAGTCAGTTGTCTCCTTCTAGAGATATTCTTCTTTGTTCAATGGTTAAGATCAAACACTATCTAAATAGGCTCACTGAGCCCATGTGCATTCATGTGAAATGGAGGCAAGCAAGTGAACCCATTATTTACATTTTCCAAACATGCCTATTTGCTTGATGATCTTCTTAGGCCTAGAGGCAATAATCCTCGTAAGCTTTTTGTTTACCCCTTCCATTCATCAACTTGTGTTATGCAAAAATTACAAGATCAAGTTTGTTTGCAGGGTTAACATGTATTTTCACTAATGTTTTTGTCCATTGGTGTTGGCCAACATCGTTGGATTTCCTATTTATAAATGTCCTTAGCTAAAGTTTGAGTGGAGTTGCAAATTAGGATTTCTTTGCACTAGTGGTGAGACACATGGTTTAGTCTCTTGTCTATTGGCTATTTTTAGCCATCCTTATGCAGTGAATGTTGTTCTGGGGAAGTATACAATCTATATTTATCTGCAGTATTCAATTTTGTCACAAACTTATTATAAAGATCTACTCTCGGGGTAATCCATTGACATACTAGTTTCCTTGACAATAAATTTCTCTATCTCATTACTTCCACTGTGTGTTTACGCTATGTACTTGTATTGACTAGATTGGTCTATTGCTTATTGCCAGTTCTTAAGAGAATGCTTGTGATTGTAGGCCAAGTCATATACTGCTCTTTTGCGGTGATTTAGGCCCTGATTTTATGTTTTTGGTTAGAATTAACTTCTTCCTTTGGGACTCAAATTTTTTATTTCATAATGACTATTGAAAGATTATCTACAGTTTTAGATTTTGGGAACATTTTTGTTGATAGTAGACAAATTTTTGATTCTCTGTTTTATATGTCTTTGACCCTGCATAGGAATGTTTAATACTTGGTAATATGTTTGGAGTAGCTTTACTAGTTCTTTTGATTGTATGGTGCTCTTAATTAAATGCCAATTCAGTACCTTCATACATGATAGAATCCGATTGAAATATTGCAATTTTGCCAAACTCTGAAATGGTGAGAAATGGTGAAAAATGTTGACACCTATAATTATGTAGACATGTAAGGAGGTTTTCAACAATTTCTGCAAGTTAAGGTTGTAGCTCATAAACAATCAAACCTGCCTCACTACATGTACAATCTAACTCTTATCCATAAATAACTACATTATTCATCATTTGAATCTTTATGTTGGATATAAATTCTTGTCATATGTTGAAACCTGTGATGATAAACTCATAATGACCATGGCTTGAAAACATTCTATGAATTTGTAGTCTGAAGAAGACATATTATTGTGGCATCAATATATTTGAAGAACCCATTTATGAATATCTAGAATCATTGTTTTAGGAAGATGATGGTTTGCTTGAGCTCCCTTTGTGATTAGTACAGGTGTGATCCACTATCATACCATTATATATATATATCAAGTATGAATATGACTAATTTGAGTCTAGGATGAATAGTTACAAGAAATTGTTTATCAATTATTTCCAATAGTTGAATATCTTTTACCATAGCACCATACAGAGATTTAATTTTGGTCATTATTGATAATAGTTATTATCTTTTATAAGAACGAAGGAAAAATAACCGTTCCAAGTACTCCTTTATTTGCTATTTTTGTACATTAAAAGATAGCGTAGTTCCATTGAAACCAAAACATAAAATTCTTGTTGTAAGCAAAGTTAATTTAGCTTTGTTGATGGGTAAGGGCCACTTCACATGATGATCCAGATTTATGAGCGGAACGAAATGAAAACAAAGAATTATAATATTAACACAGAGGCACAATGAATAATAACAGAGATACAATAAAATTTGATTTCTATTAAATAAGAAATATGTTGAAACTATAAAATGCAAACTGAAAACAAGTTTGCTAGAATGGTGGCAACTTATCTCTGAGAAGAGATGCGACAGCTACGCTCATTCGCAAGAAGATGAGTACAATGAGGCTATGAAAGTCTTTTTATAATAAACATGAATGCCAAAACCCTAGACATCCAAAACCTAACCCCAGGAGTTGAAACACTAAAATTCATGTGGGCCCCGTTGGGGTAAGTTAGTACATCAACTTCCCAGTGATCCAGGGGGTCATTCGTCATGAAAGTTACGCTGATCCAAAGAAGAAAAATGGTACAATGGCAATGAAGTGGCAATGTAATGATTGGGTAAGAACCAAGATTTAACAACATCTACAAAGGTCTTGATA